>JAODUO010000053.1:1787500-1805000 GCA_025642075.2 Ridgeia piscesae | reverse complement strand
CTAGTTGTTTATTAACGATCTTTGTGCACAATTACTAGACACAACCAATATAGTGTACATATGTAAGTTAATATTGTGAACCTCTCACTGACTGGAGTATCCCTTTAACGAAAGTCCAAAGTCTATACAGATTACAATTTGTGCAATAAGTGCTATCAGCTTACGAGTGTTAGTAGTGTATAAATATCTTCGGTCAAGGCAGGCTCAGCCAGCATTAGTCTGACCAATATGTCAATAACATTCAAAGCATAATTTGATGACTCTTTATTATTTGCACTGGTATATTAGTCCTATGAACTTAAAGTTTCAACGGATATATTTTGTAGCGAGGAGCCAGGCTGTGTGGATTGGTCAACGATATCCTATCCAATGCCTACATTAACACATATATTCGCATTAGGTTTGTGTATGGCATGTCGTGGAAACAGTATGAACAACTCAACTTTGCGAATGTGGCCGGTGTATCATGTGCCTATGGACTATAGTTCGAAAGTCTAAAAACATGATAACACCGGTTCCAAAAATGTACTGCACTGGATGTTCCATGTTAACGATCACGGGGTGTTTTCAGCATACTATGATTGCACTCAACGGCTGTGACTCTTACTCGTGGCAGGAATGGTCATTAAGCACGATGATACCTAGCAATGATAAGCATTGTAAACAATAACAAGGGGTTCGCTATGCAGATCATGCAAATACAGAAAACAGAATACAGGTCACAGTCTCAGTTTGGTCATTCACTATCTGGAACGCAAACATGGTGGCTACTGGTTACTCAACCTAGCCCCGTCCTATTTGCTACCACGTGTGGCTGCTTAGCACGCAGCACGCTCGTCTGAGTTCTCGTTAGTAATGACAAGTGAAAGGTATCTCGCATGCTTTTCCCCAACAACTCTGTAAGATAATTGGATGCAAAAACAATAATAACCCTCTTCCTATACAATGTCATGTAAGTTTACATAAAAACCAGTCTAGACATGTAGAGCTACGATTTAAAATGACACAAAGCTACCATTTACAATTTTTTTAGCCAATTTTGAATGCATTCTTTTAAATCATATCATTGTAACTTTGAAGGTAAATGTTTTTATTATACTCATTATGAAATGTAATGAATGTTGAGGTTTGTCCGGTATTCAAAGTTACGTTACAAGCTTCACTGATACGGTTACACGCCCACGATGCACATAAAACGTTGTAGTATAGATATATTGTCACCTAATGAAACAGTTTGTTCACCTGGATGGCAAGTAGGCCTAAACATGTACACGCTCGAGATCGCGGTTATTCGATATGCACTATTCAAGTAATCTGGCTAATGTTGTGGTCAATAATGGGACAGAAAATGTTCCCGTTTTCTCTATTGTGATTACTCTGTGGATCTGGGTTTGGCACATCAATATATTTCGAAGTAACGGACGGACAACGTGTATCACCACCTGGACACGTCCCCACCTGTAAACCTTATGAGGGGAAACGATCTAGGGGATGACCGGCGAGACGACGTCTCTGGACACAGCGTGCTGAGGTCTTTGCCCAATGACTGGACACTACAGCTGCTCAGTGATGTTGATGATTTTGATGATGACGTTAAATGATGCCTGTATGACGAAATCCTCGATTTATGCATATAATGTAATGTAATGTAATGTAATGTAATGTAATGTAATGTAACGTAACGTAACGTAACGTAACATCAACTAACTAACATAACATAACATAACATAACATAACATAACATAACATAACATAACATAACATAACATAACATAACATAATATAATGACTCTTGTTGTCAGGTTCTTCGCGGCGCAGATCTCAACGTTGACTTTACAATAACGAAACCGGACGGAACGATCCTGCGGGAGTTCACGTGGACAAGTGAAGGAACAGCCAATGAGAAGATCGAACAAGAAGGTTGGACACACACTGTAGCTGTTCGAGTACTTTCACTTTGTAGAGTCTGTAGAGAATCATTTCTCATAACCGTTTTCTTCTCCTCGACTAATTTAAGTTAAATGCTGCTTATTGTTGATTATCTATCATGATTTGTAGGTATATTTCCTGTATTTGTATTCTATATTGTTTCGGACAATCAGTCAATAAAGCAATTATTAATTAATTAATTAAATGAAAGCAATGTTTTAACATTGCATACGGTCTTCGTGGTACTTCGTCGTTAATGTCATTGGAATCCAGTTGTTATCTTATTTCATACGGTACCAATAATTAGACAATGATGAATGCCCAAGTGAGACTACGTTTGGAGACGATAGTTGTATAAACTAACTTTACATAAAGGCCTTATACACTGTACATCACCTACGTGACACATACGTTTTGTCTACAATACCGTCATTTTCAGCAGTTTTTGCTTCATTGCACAGTATAATATGTGCCTACAAACGACATGCTTATCTACTGAATTTCGTGTTCTTAATAATTTGCAGGAGTCTATGCATTATGCGTCGACAATACGATCAGTCGTTTCTCAAGTAAACTGGTCGACTTTTACCTATCAACATACGTCGTAGCGGAATGGCACGCGTTCGGACGATCGGTTGAAGAATTCACGCTCTCCGTCAAAACAGTCCGGGTACGTTCACTTTGTAATTCAACTACACGTTCACGTTAGTGTAAAAATTTCTAAGAATATCGAATAGAGAGAGACAAACGTTTTACTTCAAGGTTCAAAGGGATATTGCCTGGTTTGTGACCCGGTGTCAAGTCAGGATGGTCATTTTAGCAGGTGCTGATGACACAACGACAGCGCGGAAAACGTTAAAGAGCAATTTTTTTAGTTAGACCGCCCACTGTAAAATTACCAGTACACATGCTTATAATCTGAACATATTAATATTTTCCAGAATAAACTATAACATTGTGATCTTTGTCTCTGGATTAATTAATGCAATTTGCCTGGATTAAAATATGTTAATAAACAATTAGTTGTATTTTAATGGTATTAAAAACATGCTATCTTAGATTCAGGGCGCTGCCATCTCGAGACTTATGCGCCAGTGACGTAAGCCAAATCGTTTACGTCACTGGCGCATTGTTGAAAAAACAAGGATTGGCGAAATCTTCGCTAATAATTGTGATTGTGACGTAAGCAATCCGCAACGTACTGGATACATCAAATACCATTGGACAGACGTAGGATGTTTGAAGGTGCATGCGCCAGTGACGTAAGCAGTTTACGTCACTGGAATGTATTTGCCATGGAGTAAGCATAAGGTACTCAAAGCAACCCCTTTAAGAACAGTGCGTTAATACGTGAACGTAACTCAAAGCATACCACTTATATTTTTGTCTTTACTGAAACAAAGGCAGCAGTATGGCTATGATATGGATTAGCTGAAATGCGTTATAGTAAAAGTGACGTGTAATAAGCTTTCTAAAATAAACGCGATTAACTGTTTTTGTATTGCGAAGAGATAAAGGCAACGTATCATGTTCCTGTTGTTATTGATATCATCCGTCGTGTCTTACATGCGTCACACGTTGCGGTGTCATATTCTTCAGATGTTGACAGTTGACGTCATTGTCCGCTTAAACCGTCACGTGTGACACGCGCCACCTCAGAAAGTTTGCTAAAGTATATGTTATAACAGTCGTTTCGTAATAACACGCATTGCCTATTTAGGGTATGTTATTAATGTCACTTTCGCGCATATTTGTGAAAAGGTCGTTGTTATTCACAACGTTTATCTGCCTGACAGGAGTCTTTGGACATCGTGCGAAACTTCCTGAGTCAATCACGGACGATGCAGGCCATCAACAAGCAGCATCAAGCGACCGACTGGTACAACATCCAAGGCAACAACGTTTACGTTGGTCGCTGGTCTATCTTCACGTGCGTCGCCATCATCCTCACGTCCTGTGCACAGGTCTACTTCGTGCGAAGTCTCTTCATCACCAGCGACGTAACGCCGAGCTCCAAGCCCCGGGCGTGACGCAACTCACATAAAATGTAATACGTTGTCAAGGTAGTGCACAATTAGTTTGTCCTGGAGCGTTGTGATATGGCATTGTGACAGTGTATTGTGGCGACGCTGTACATTGTCGTAATGTGTCGTTACTGAGAGTTTATATGTAGGCGGCAGTTCAGTGACTATGTCAATGCTTTGTGATAATGCAATCGTTGGATGGCAGTATTACAGTGCGACGAAGCATTGACCTGGATTAAGAGAGCCAAGACACAACAAGTGCGAGCGACAGGCGTGCACGGCTCACAACGTCACTCGTGCACGGCTCGCAACGTCACCCGTGCACGGCTCACGTCACTCGTGCACGGCTCACAACGTCACCCGTGCACGGCTCACAACGTCACTCGTGCACGGCTCACAACGTCACCCGTGCACGGCTCGCAACATCACGCGTGCACGGATCGCAACGTCGCTAGGCGGCGGCACCGTCACCGTCACACTACATTCATTTGCAATTGCGACGTATTTCACGGCAGCACGTTAGCACGTTGTACGTAAGAACCGCAAGGTCGTCTTGGCCACTCACGACTGGACACAGACGACATCTCTCGTGCCGTGATAGAGACGGACATTTGTCGAACTCAGACGATATTAACAACCGACAGCACAAGTTCATGGATGAGATAATCCGTCACTGTGACACAAAAGAATCACTGGAGATGATTTAACTACATGATATATTGCACAAGGGAAGATGTTTTTTTAAAGTAATACCTTAATGTCAGTGATACGTTTTGTGCTGTAATGTTAGCTGCGAAAGCAGAATTACTCGCCATACAATCAACATGTCATTATCATAAACTGTTATATAAATATTACAGTTTGCTCTCGTAGGCTAATAGTGAAAATAGCGAAATACAATAATCACTATGTAATATCACCCAAGTTGAATGGCTACATATTTCATAAATGCCCGTGTGTGCCCGATAGTTCGTGTCATCTACGTACACACCACATAATGTGTCATCGACGTACATACAACAGACACATACATACACGTACATACGACATGCATACGTCACTGACGTACACATGACATACACGTCTCACCCACGTACACACGACATGCATACGTCACTGACGTACACACGACATACACGTGTCATCGACGTACACACGACATGCCCGGCGTCTATGTACACGCATATGCGTGCACATGAAATACAGTTATTTAATGTATGACAACCACAAATTATATCAAGTTCATCATACTGGTTTCGCTGTTTATTTCTCCATTTTCGTGTAACAAAAACGCTACTTGTATATTTAACTACGCTTACCACGTCGTTGTTATAATTAAAATAATAGTGATAATTCTACTTTCATGTGTAGAGATACACAGAGCAATATATTCTACGATCTTCTTATATAACTAATTGTAACTTTCGCCACTTCCACGCATTTACCTATAATTAAGCCATCGATAATTGGGTGACTTATATACTTTATAGCTTCTTTCATAACAACATTCACCCATCGACTTATAGCATTATTTAAACATCAGTCGTTGTTTTACGAGACCCAGTCTCGTTCTGTGTGGCTGGCGGTGAACCGCCTTTCCTTAGCAGACCCTCCATCTCGGCCTTGGGCAGGCCCTGGTGTGCCAGTCTATGTCCCAGCATCGCCAACTACAAGGAAAGACAAAACTTTAAAATAATACATGATGCTGGTGATGCTTTTTGTAAACCGTTGTGTCTATTCTCTCCATAACCGTGCCCCATTGAGGCTAATCTAAAACATATTCTGGTTCTCCAAAAACATCGTGTACCTAAATACATCCTATTTCTAGCACCCGTTCCACAAATATTGGTATCACAGCCCCCCCCCCCGGTTCCAGCACCTATGCATCTTGCTTGACACATCAAAATATGTGACTGCAACTACCAAAGGGTGTATATACAACACAAAACACAAACTAAATCTGGCATAAGGCTGACTACATTCCTGCAAGCAGAAACAAGTCGGAAGTAAATTAACTTGTGCTCGAGGTAATGAACGTTAGTATCCGGTGCAAATGTATCTCACACCTTTTCGTCCCTGTCGTTTTCGCGAGTGTCGGCAATGCGGAGTATCCTGTACACTTCGTTTATCGTCCTGTTCTTTGTTTCTGGAAGCTGCCACCAGGTGAACAACCCGAACACTGCCACGGAGCCAATGAACGGCAAGAACGTGTATGTACCCAGAAGTCGCTGAAAGACACACCCATAAACTACTGCAGTATTATAAATATTTAACACACTTTACATTTAGCACATACATATTATACTCAATGTGGGAAATAATTGTTTGATACTTATAAAACATAAGATTTTCTTATCGTTAATTACTGTTATTATGTTCGAAACCGAGAAGACACATAAAAAGAACTCGCGAAACAGGAATAATAATCACACGACATTCGCAGCACGTAGTGTTTTCTGTATTGAGATGGTAAGTGTAAGCAGCATATGGTGTACGTCCATTGTGTACTTACGTTTGTTGTTGGAAATGAAATTCCTACAGCGAAGTTGCACAGCCAGTTGAGGAAGCCGGCGATTGACATGGCCGGAGGCCGTGGACCTTGTCGAAACATCTCGGCCCCAATGAACTGCGGCACAGATCCTATGGGAAAGAAAGGCAAAATATTAAATATCACAGAATTTTAATCCAACACATATGTGAACGCAATCGACAAATAAACAGAATATGTGTAAGTACAAAGTATGTACATGCTTTTATTCTGCAAAAGACTACGGTGGGAACACAAAATATGAATAGCTGCGATTAAAATCACCAGTGCTTTCTGTTTGTGTTGTACATTTGGAAGATTCCGCACCTGACGTAAGCCAAGCTAACAATGTCACGTACACTAATAGCAGAACGTGCGTCTCTCATCACTCACTCACCCAAGCCAATAGAGAAGCCGAAGATGAAGCCAATGACGCACACGAGACTGAGGTACGACATCCAGGGGACACGGTCCTGGAGGTTGAAGGCCACGGTGATGGTGACGCTCGAGATGACCATTCCAAACATGCCGTAGAGCAAGAGTGGCCGGCGCCCTGTCTTCTCCATCAGGGGAACCTATGACGTCACAAAGGGACACACATGAAGTCTACTTTAGGCCGTTGCTACGAGGACAGACGGAGACGTTGTGGGCCAGTAACGAGGTGTGCTAGCCGCCAGCTCGTCATGTCGTCGTTGTCACGTGACAGACAATCTTATAGTACGTTGAACTGCTGCAACAATTATTTGTGACAGATGGATAGTTAGATAATTTATTTTTTCAGATTAATTACATACATAACAATACAGTTTACTCTTTATTATAGAATTACACACACGATTATTGATCTATGGAAACCCGCACTAATATCTACACTATCACTGACGTGCAGACCATCATGACGAGTATAATTATACATATAGGCCTATATCTGTACAAATGTAACTTACTGATGTCATATAATGATAAATGTATATTAAGATAACAAATATAAGAAATACAAAAGTAACTGTGACACAATTAAGTAACAAAAACATAATTGAAGTACAAAAAGAACAGTAAACAAGTAATTCCATCATTTACAAATATTGATATCAGTAATGACCACCAGTGTCTCTAAACCCACTGACGCCATTATTGTCAGTTAATGTCAATTGGACCAAAACTATCCTAACCTACTTTTACTAATAATCTAACACATACTAGATGTAACAAATTTATATATTATAAAATTGCAATATCACAAAACACAAGGTCAGTTAAAAATTATGTAACCCCGACTTGATTTAGCTATCCATCGCGTTCAAAATTAAACTATTTTAATTAAACACGAATGACAAATTCCATTAGTACGTTGATATAGTGCTGAATTTATTGGAATAAGTTAAATCCAATCATTAAGTAAGAGATCGCTACTGGTATCTTTATAATAATAATAATAAGCTTTATTTACACTAGTCACAAACTATGACTATGATCAACAGTGTGTACATACTATATATATATATATATATATATATATATATATATATATATATATATATATATATATATATATATATATATATATATATATATATATGTATAAATTATAGACCTATGACATTTTGTATAACAAATTAATAAATTGAGTGAGACTAAAATAGCAAAATTTGTAAACCAAATAATTTAAATAAGATGTAAAATTTAAATAAATCAATATCGACAATAACATGTCATTAAATCAATAATGATTAAAATCATATAGTTGTATAATAGTAAACACCCAAATAACTATACATTAAAATCTTTATGTTTCATGTTGTAATTGTACTCGACGTTACGATAGAAGGCGTACCACATTTACAATTTCGTATTGGACGTGTTCCGGTGCACCAACCTACCGAGAAAGCCGTGAAACAGACGTTGATTGCGCCCGTAGCCAATACTGCCAGTTGAATCTTGTCTTCCGGAATATTGGCTTGTCGGAAAACACTGGTCGAGTAGTAGAAGATCTGGCGCAAATTAACATAGACTGACGAGACAATATTATATACTTTCAGCCGTTAAGCCTGACGTACATAAATTTATATTGTTGCTCAAGAGAAGCTATTAAAGTAGTCGTAGTAGCACATCGTGTGTTTTCACTACAGTGGAAGCTACAGCAATACAAGCATTAAGTGCTATGAATGAGTTATGCTATGAACCACATCGCCAGAATGAATCTCGAAAAATCAAAATTTAGGAGCCACCTCAGTGAGCTCGCTAGATGACACACAAGATGACAAACAAGATGACACACAATACACTAGGAGCCACCTCAGTGGGCTCGCAAGATGACACACAAGATGACACAAAAGACATGCCCCGTTGGCGAAAATGCGGATCCACGGACGCACTACCAGATATACAATAAATAGACTTGCAGGCTGACAACCACATTGTCTTATACTAACCGAGGACGCTGTGAATTTTCTTAATTTAAAACACAATACGACACAGTTGGCCACATACACATGTAGCAGACATCCAAACACATATACGCATACATTTAGACAGCCAGAAACAGACCGACGGACAAACTCCGATAACCAGACATGTTCCCACGAATGCTCACAACGTTGATCCCTGATAGTTGCTGACTCATTGCCAGAAAGCAGACAATAACGAGAGGGCGACGCAGGGACTTTGTGCGCAGTAGTTTCATAAACGACCACTCGGGGTCGAGCTTCTGTTGTTGCACCTCGTGTTGCATCTCGGCCAGGTCATGTGACACGTCGGCCACGCCCCGGAAGCGCTTCAGTGCTACAATACATAGCATACGGTCAACACACAGCACTTGGCAATAGAACATGAGACAGAACGAGAATAATACGACGAGTAATGCTGAAAGAAGAACTAACCCGGGTCACTACAGAAGGAGCGTTCGAGAGAGAGAGAGGGGGGGCGGAGGGAGGTAGGGAGAGGGAAGGGGGAGCACAGGCGGGAGGGAGGGATGGATAGAGAAGGGGAGGGAGGGAGGGAGGGGAGAGAGAGGGAGGGAGGGAAAGAGGGAGGGAGGGAGGGAGAGAGAGAGGAGGTGTGTGTGTGTGTGTGTGTGTGTGTGTGTGTGTGTGTTGAGTGTGTGTGTGTGTGTGTGTGTGTGTGTGTGTGTGTGTGTGTGTGTGTGTGTGTGTGTGTGTGTGTGTGTGTGTGTGTGTGTGTGTGTGTGTGTGTGTGTGTGTGTGTGTGTGTGTGTGTGTGTGCGTGTGTGTGAAGGTTTTATTTACATGTTACCTTTTTCAGCTTCGTATTCGTCTCCTTTGTTGACGAGCAGATAGCGGGGACTCTCGGGGAAGCACGGCAACACAACCATGGAGAGAACGCACGGCACGACTGTGAGGGCGAGGAGGTAGTGCCACCGCTCCTCGGTACCTGGCGATGACAGTAACGACATCAAAACGACACGGCTAAGGAGACGTATTACACGACACACACGCACGCACGCACGCACGCACCCATACACTCACGCAAGATATACGCACATATGCACGCACGCACGCACGTACGCACGCACGCACGCACGCACACACACACACACACACACACACACACACACCACACACACACACACACACAAATATACTCTCAGACGCGCACACGCGCATGCGCACGCCGGCACGCAGACGCACAACACAAACTGTGGCACAATGACAAGTAAAAGGACCTTGTCACGACAAGCCGCCGACTGACCGAGTAGCTCCCGCTGCCCGAACAGTTGCGAGAGCAGGATGCCGATGGTGAGTCCGAGCTGATGCAACACGCCCATCGCGCCCCTGATGTTGATGGGTGAGATCTCTGTGAGGTACATCGGCACAAGACCTGTCCCCGCTCCTGGAACCAGACCCCGAGTCACACACGGCACGCTCATGGCAACAGGTGCACGTATTCTAGAGCTGCAAAGTTTATAGCAAAATGTAATTTAAATAGTATCACTTTTTGCCGTTATTGACTTTCAAACAGCCGCCATTTTGAAGATGGCGTCCGACGACATATGTTATTTCTGGTGATAGTTTATGAACTGTGTCATACAAATCGTTGCATGTCACGTTTTTGTCAAGTGACCTGTTGTGTGAGTCACACGGTTAAGCGAATGTCACATTCATGTCAACCAGTTTAAGGCATGTTTAAGGCATCGATCGATCGATCGATCAATCAAACAATTAATTACTCTATCAACCAATCAATTTATTTATATATAAATCAATCAGCCAATCAATTTCGTGAATGCGACGATCATATCCCTCAATACACAACTGACTGTGTCGCGTTCATGTCAGTATGTCCAAATACGCAGTTTGTGTCAAAAACTTCATAACATGATTCAATTCGGGGCTCCAAGCAGACAATGGGTATATTGGCAATATAGCCGCTGACACAATACATGTTTCATTTCACAATTTGCAACGTGCATTTAACTGTTTTGTTTTTGTTTTTGAGTGTTTGGCAATGATCATAAAATTTATAACAATATTAGTTTCGATGTACGCGCCACACGTGACCTACTCACCGCACCCGAAGCCGACGATCAGACGAGCGAGTATGAGCATTTCAAATGACGTCATCGTCTTACACAAAATAAACAAACCAGCCGCTATGACACCGAATATGTGGCAGAAGAGGATTGATTTCTTCCTGAAATGAAAGACGTGCATACTTGTTGAACAACATCAGCTACATTTATGGTGTCAACTGACAAGAGACTCAACATTACGACGGCGATTTATTTAATTTACTTCACAGAAACTCTGCATGGATTCCAGTTCATACCGCCAAACACCTATGTTTAGTTGATCCGTGCCTACCCAAACCGGCTAGACGGAAGGAGGGAATACCGTGTACCCCCCGGAAATATACTTTTAATCGGTGCCACTAGATCGGAACGTATATGTAGAAAACGGCAAAATGGCCCAAGTATAATTTTTATGCAAATTAGTGCCGCCATTATTGAAAAAAAATTGTTTCACTACCTCGGCCAATATTGCACATAACTGCACAAATACAGTGTCCGATGTTTGCATGGTCAGTGGTCATCATAGGACCATTCCTGAATTAACTATGTGTGTCCTTGGCATGTTAAGTAAATTCTAAAGTGCAAACAATATTACCGAAAATTTGATTTTTTCGCTCTGTCTCAGCCAACATTGCAGGTAAAGCGAGAGGTTTTTTTCAGGGAAGGAATCGTGTTGTTTTACGAGTAAATATTAAGCCTGGGGATCAATTCAAGGTATTATGAATTTACCATCTAATTTATTGATCTAGATAAATAGCAAGCCAGAATTATCTTTTCTGAATTACCGCACGAATTTGCATAACAAATGATACGCGGGACATTTTGCTGACTTGTTGACATAGCAAACCGTTTTCTACGTATTTTTCCGATCCAGTGACACCGATTAAAAGTATATTTCCGGGGTGTGCACAGTACCCCCTCCTTCCGACTAGACTAAATAGGTTATTGGTTTTAGACCTACAGGTCAACTGAATCAGAAACTACAATATGCCACTCTGGCATCCTTGAAGAACGTGATATATCCAAGATGGCCGCCAATAACACAACATTGGCCGTACATCCATACTGTGCATTCTAGTCGTACATACTGAGTCTCTTAACAGAATCAAATTTATCTGACCGATGGCGATGCAACACGCAAGTGATTATATTAAGCGGAACCACCATAGGTCGGTCATATTGACGTTTACGGTTCCTGGTTATTTTTTTAATCAGCATTGTTGTTGCACAAATAATACTTCACTTTACAAAGGTGTGCGTTGTGAGGTCGCACTAGTCTGGCGCTGGCCAGTCTGTTTCACCTAGTCAATGTCATTTCTGTCGTTTACTCTGTTCCCTGCCGGCCCATCCTCGCAAGCCACGGCTGTTTGCTATACAAATCTGCCCTGCTCTATTCCCTACGTGAAATGTGGAAGTCAGCTGAGTCAAAGTAAAAATTGACTTCGCCAGTCGCGACTATGTCAAGCCGTGAGAACAGTGCAAATACCAACCTCAATTTGAAGACGAATAAATAAACAAGTTCTGGTGATGCCAGCATAATTACCAGGCCGCCCAATCGCAGGAGCAGCTGAGCGGTTTTATGTTTTGGAATATTTGCTTTCACGTCCCAAACGCTGAAATCATCCAAAAGCATCACATGACCGAAGACCAACCACACTCCTGGTGGGCGATTTCATAGGCTGAGCTTAAATTCACGCTTTTTTAAATGGATCAGCCAGGGGTACTGCTGACTGCTACTGACGTAATCAGCAGCAGCGACCCCTGGCGAGCGAGGGTGTCCCAGACCCGACCACCCGCCCATACCTGCCGAACGCGTCGGCGAACCAGCCGGCGCAGAAAGCCCCGCCACAGCCGCCGATGAGGTACACAGACACCGACGTCGCCCACACGATGTCGAGCAGGGTTCCGTCTGGGACGTAACCGAAGCGAAGCGTGAAGCTTTCGTTGAGGAACCGCTGGATTAGCTGTTGATGGTCAAACAACAAAGTCAGGTATACACACATATATTATATATATATTATATATATATATATATATATATATATATATATATTTATATATATATATGCCAACTGTCACATACACCCTCCTATGCAAAGCAACAATGCGAGACCAATGTAGATTGAAATAGGCCAATTTAATGACATTTAGTTTTATTTATTTACACCTGATATAAACAACACCACAGGTACATCAGTATATTGTCACAGCAAGCATGCCGGCCCCAACGGTATTGGCACTCAATACCTACATGACCTAGACATATTAACAACCACCAACACCAACTATACCAAGAAACACTACATTTATAATTGACACCATATCGGTGGGGGTCACTACACACTACTTTATTTACCGCACTAAAAACCCTGAGTACACCATTAGAGGAAATACCTGGGTAAAACCTTGTGTACTTATAAAAAGGCAAAAGCGTCAAGAAACTACAATGCACACAATACAACTAGTGTAGCACAGGGAGGTGGGCGGTTATACTTTTTGTCCGAATAACAAACAACACACTTATAAAATTGCATTGCAAAATACAGTCAAATAAACTTAATTGTTTCGTGAAATCAAGACACGAAATTCCTGCTATGTCAGCCAATTAGGCCTAAAAGTAGCTCCTGAAGGTTGATCACTGTAATTAAACCATTCCGCCTGAGTAAACCAGCTATATTACAAACATTGGCTGAGGATCCACTTGGAATAAAGAAAATGTGAAATAAAATTTAATACTTCACAGTGAACACAGAATGTAGACATATTCTGGTCTTTGTTGATCTGTGGCTGTAAATGTGTCGTTTGTTATATAATAAATCAGTTGCAGTTGACTGATGTTGTAACCAATTTACAATAGAAAGAAGTGGGACCCTGCATGTATGTTCTTGTGCTCTTACGAAAGACTGGACAAGCTCCTCGATTGTGCTGTTGCATTACCAAGTCCAAGCACGAGGCAAATGACAACGAGACGGATTTTAACTCACATCTGTTGGTGCGTTGAGCACTCCTGTGTTCCAGCCATGTGGTACAGAAGTTCCGAACATGGTAACTGCAGCAGTAATCGCCAGGGGGAACGTCAGTCGTCCCTGCAACACAGAACTCTTCAGTTCAGATAAACCGTTGACGTTGATTAATATTCGTAGGCAAGTGCATTTCTAGACGTGGTAACGCGCTCACGAAAATAGTTCTCCCTAAACGTTTTTAATGTGTGCCGTTATGTGCAACCCTAGAAGAACATACTAATTTCAAATGAAGTTAGGCAACTATGCTGGGCAACTGCTTGACTACTTCTAACTGCTTGCGCCACTGTAATGTCAACGCCAAAGATCTGTCTCAGAAATCAGGCGTTGTGTTTCTGTTTGCCTTTGACTTGTCACATACATTTGTGGGGTGTATTTCTGGAATATTCCCGTCATATTCATGAACGCAGGATTCCACTGCCCCTACGTCCTACCTTCCAAATCATGATATTCCTGGCTCTAGGACTAATTTCTAGTAAGTGTGAATATTATTATGCTGCATATTATTCATCACGATTAATATTTATCCTCTGACATTGTTTGATACGAGTTCACATCGCTAAGTACAAGTGTATTGTCTTCGTTGAAACGGTTTAGCAGCAATAAAGTGTGGCCCGCGTGTTTTGCCCATAACATGCGCTTGTAGTTATTACATGCACGCGTAGTTTTTCGTAGGTCTTAGACTTGGGTGGTTTACCTACAAAGACCAAACAGCCCAAACTTGGGCTAACGCAGGAGTTATTATCCTTCTCTCTATAATTAGTGAGTTCACTACAGGTTACACATTTACCCCCCTGTGTGGGATCTTTTACTTCACCTGACATAGAGTGATAGACACCAGATAGAATAGGGACCACAATCACAGACTTTTAGTGTCTCATCTGAAAGACAGGCAAATGTGGGGTGAACGAAATTTCCTGAGGCTAAGTTTCGAAACGGCGGTAGGTGGGATTGAACTACCATCCCCTCGATTGACAGTCCGGCGCTCTACCGCGCGACCACCGCTCCCACTGCCTGGATAAAAATCACATGATAAGGCCGTAAACATATACCCCAAACCTAGCACTAATCATAACACTAAGAAACACAATTACGCACTCTTCCCTTCGACTTAGTTAGTAAACCTATGGGACGCCACCTGCCTGGCATATTTGAAATAAATTCCGCGTCCTGCTCACTCAACTCAAGTCAAGACAAGTCATGTAAGTCGCTATAGTGTAGTTTGTACTTATTTACAGAGTCCACAATGGAAAATCATTATAAATGAAAACATGTACTTGGTAAATAAGCACGAAAATAACAGCACCATTAGTAATTATAATGGCCATGGGCATGGCTTACGCCTGTTACCATGGTGATTCCACAGGTTCTGGGGAGCTTGCATTATTTAGAGTGCACCATTTACTAACCACCGACGGGTTGCATTAAAAAAGGGGCAAATTGTTTAAGCGAGACCTTGGCAGAGTTGGAGGTCATGTACATGTCGTGTACGTGTCATGCTTGTGTCATGCGCTCACTCCTTACTGTGGTCCACCCTTACTGTGACATCAGTTTTTTATCCGTAAAATCCTGTTAATGACATGAGTCGAAACGAGACGAGACCTCACGTACGTAATTAAGGTGTAATGGCGAATGGTTGCAACAAATACTAAACTAACAGATGTCCACAACAAATGAATCATGGGTATCAGCAAACAATTTACGAGAAAAAAGCAACTTCTCCTGAATGCAAACGTTGGTAGTTCGCAAGTGAATCTTTCGTAGATAGACCCCTAATGTCCCAGTCATAGTGTCACGTTTTGGCCGCGCCGTTGTGCCCCGTTTCTGACCCCCAGGTTCTGAGAAAAAAATGTACATTTCGGCAGGGTGCCACGTTGTGTTACGTTGCCGCCACGTGCTAGCCACGCTGTCGCCTCGTTGTAGTCCAGCTGTGAAGGTCAAAGTCGGGTTAAGCCTCACTGCCGCCAGGCTGTAGCGTCGCTGTCGCCATGTTGTGCCACGGTGTGCTTCGTTATGCCTCGCTGCCGCCATGCAGCATAGCGTACCACAATGTATCGTAACGTACCATAGCGTAGCAGAAACGTAGCAGAACGTAGTACACGCGTTCTGTTCACGTTCTGTCACGTTGTTGCTACGTTGTAGCCACGTTGTATTACGTTTTACCACATTGTACCACGTTATTTCCACATTGTTGCCACGTTGTGGTACATTGCGGGGAAACGCCAGTGAATTTTGAACATGTCCAAAATAAAAATGTCCAGTTCACGTTTTGTCACGTTTTACCACGTTTTAGCCACGTTGTTTCACGCTTGCTCACATTGAAGCCATGTTCTGCCACGCCTCGCAACGTAGCTAAACGTCGCGGCAAAAAACGTGACACTATGACTGGGGCATAACCGTTTTCGAGGTTAGGTCAGAAACAAAATTGTCCTTCCTACTTTAAAGCTAGTGTCAGGCGCTAAACCTAGATCAAGCACACGCGTGTATATTAATAACATATATTTGACGAAGGTCACTTTTAAGTGTTTCCTACGATTATTCCAAACAATGAACTTTTTATATCAAAGCATGCAATCATAATCATATAGTGTCAGTCATTCGGTCAGCAGCTAGGGCCGTACGTATCCCGTGGACACCACGTGACCTTCACCTAAAGCCTTTGGGTCAGGTATCTGTTGCCCGGTCAACGCCCCCCCCCGAGCAGACGCGGTGAGGTGTTTACGGGCTCTCTAGAGCAGTTGTAGCCGCTTCAAACGGTCCATTCATAGCACGAGCCACGTGACCAATGTTTACTAGTAGGCCATACAGCGAGCTATGTGGGATATAATCTGTTAGCGCTAACTTACGCGGATAAAAACAACATCGTGTTGTCATCAGTGTTTTATATCTATTCACTGTCCTCAAAAACGCATAAGTTATCCTGTTCTGTCTCAATAATGTTGCATCCAATATCAATATCAATAAAATAAACGGAAAAATAGAGGCCTGATTAATGTAGGCTACGTAACTATTGATTGTGGACGCTTCGTTTGTTATTGAATTCACAAACTAAAGCTCTACGCAACTTACCCGAAGTTGCTGCACCTGCGGGTAATCAAGGCTCTGTAAGCAAGTGCCGCTTGGCGTTTTCTCTTTTTCGGTCAGACTATCAAAATAGTTCTTTTTCTCATCAACCTCCTCTCGCATGTCCCCCATGATGATATCCTGGCGTTGGGTACAGCTAGCTTATATGAATATACACGTAGGTTCACAATTCGACTTGAAATAACAGCCCACGGTGTTCTGGGAGAAGCGTCCCCCTAGGTCCTACGTTTTCTGTCCTCGTGTCCTCTCAGACACACGGCCTAACTCTACCTGTCTTCACAACTATCGCCGAAATGGTTTGAATGATTATGTACGAGACGCGCTACGCTAAATAGCCACCAACAGCGGACCATGCTCAGGTAAACAACTGACCAATCTGCCATTGGAT
>JAODUO010000053.1:1675000-1785000 GCA_025642075.2 Ridgeia piscesae | reverse complement strand
CCAGGGGTACGTGTGCTCTACTTATACCATACAACAAACACTACCAGGGGTACGTGTGCACGACTTATACCATACAACTAACACTACCAGGGGTACGTGTGCTCTACTTATACCATACAACAAACACTACCAGGGGTACGTGTGCACGACTTATACCATACAACTAACACTACCAGGGGTACGTGTGCACTACTTATGCCGTAAAACTAACACTACCAGGGGTACGTGTGCTCTACTTATACCATACAACTAACGCCACCAGGGGTACGTGTGCATACTTATACCGTACAACAAACACTACCAGGGGTACGTGTGCCACTTATACCGTACAACAAACACTACCAGGGGTACGTGTGCTCTACTTATACCATACAACTAACACTACCAGGGGTACGTGTGCTCTACTTATACCATACAACTAACACTACCAGGGGTACGTGTGCTCTACTTATACCATACAACTAACGCCACCAGGGGTACGTGTGCACTACTTATACCGTACAACAAACACTACCAGGGGTATGTGTGCACGACTTATACCGTACAACTAACACTACCGGGGGTACGTGTGCACTACTTATACCGTACAACAAACACTACCAGGGGTACGTGTGCATTACTTATACCATACAACTAACACTACCGGGGGTACGTGTGCACTACTTATACCGTACAACAAACACTACCAGGGGTACGTGTGCATTACTTATACCATACAACTAACACTACCTGGGGTACGCGTGCACTACTTATACCGTACAACTAACACTACCGGGGGTATGTGTGCACGACTTATACCGTACAACTAACACTACCGGGGGTACGTGTGCACTACTTATACCATACAACTAACGCCACCAGGGGTACGTGTGCACTACTTATACCGTACAACAAACACTACCGGGGGTACGTGTGCATTACTTATACCATACAACTAACGCCACCAGGGGTACGTGTGCACTACTTATACCATACAACTAACACTACCAGGGGTACGTGTGCACTACTTATACCATACAACTAACACTACCAGGGGTACGTGTGCACTACTTATACCATACAACTAACACTACCAGGGGTACGTGTGCTCTACTTATACCATACAACTAACACTACCAGGGGTACATGTGCTCTACTTATACCATACAACTAACACTACCAGGGGTACGTGTGCTCTACTTATACCATACAACTAACACTACCAGGGGTACATGTGCTCTACTTATACCATACAACTAACACTACCAGGGGTACATGTGCTCTACTTATACCATACAACTAACACTACCAGGGGTACGTGTGCTCTACTTATACCATACAACTAACACTACCAGGGGTACATGTGCTCTACTTATACCATACAACTAACGCCACCAGGGGTACGTGTGCACTACTTATACCATACAACTAACACTACCGGGGGTACATGTGCTCTACTTATACCATACAACTAACACTACCAGGGGTACGTGTGCACGACATTTACATTACAACTAACACTACCAGGGGTGCATGTGCTCTACTTATACCATACAACTAACACTACCAGGGGTACGTGTGCACTACTTATACCGTACAACAAACACTACCAGGGGTACGTGTGCACGACTTATACCATACAACTAACACTACCAGGGGTACGTGTGCACGACTTATACCATACAACTAACGCCACCAGGGGTACGTGTGCATTACTTATACCGTATAACAAACACTACCAGGGGTACGTGTGCACTACTTATACCATACAACTAACACTACCAGGGGTACGTGTGCACTACTTATACCATACAACTAACACTACCAGGGGTACGTGTGCACTACTTATACCATACAACTAACACTACCAGGGGTACGTGTGCATACTTATACCGTACAACTAACACTACCAGGGGTACGTGTGCACTTACTTATACCGTACAACTAACACTACCAGGGATACGTGTGCACTACTTATACCATACAACTAACACTACCAGGGGTACGTGTGCACTACTTATACCATACAACTAACACTACCAGGGGTACGTGTGCACTACTTATACCATACAACTAACACTACCAGGGGTACGTGTGCATTACTTATACCGTACAACAAACACTACCAGGGGTACATGTGCTCTACTTATACCATACAACAAACACTACCAGGGGTACGTGTGCTCTACTTATACCGTACAACAAACACTACCAGGGGTACGTGTGCACTACTTATACCATACAACTAACACTACCAGGGGTACATGTGCACTACTTATACCAGTACAACTAACACTACCAGGGGTACGTGTGCTCTACTTATACCGTACAACAAACACTACCAGGGGTACGTGTGCACTACTTATACCGTACAACTAACACTACCAGGGGTACATGTGCACTACTTATACCATACAACTAACACTACCAGGGGTACATGTGCTACTTATACCATACAACTAACACTACCAGGGGTACATGTGCTACTTATACCATACAACTAACACTACCAGGGGTACATGTGCCTACTTATACCATACAACTAACACTACCAGGGGTACGTGTGCTCTACTTATACCATACAACTAACACTACCAGGGGTACATGTGCTCTACTTATACCATACAACTAACACTACCAGGGGTACGTGTGCACTACTTATACCATACAACTAACACTACCAGGGGTACGTGTGCACTACTTATACCATACAACTAACACTACCAGGGGTACATGTGCTCTACTTATACCATACAACTAACACTACCAGGGGTACATGTGCTCTACTTATACCATACAACTAACACTACCAGGGGTACATGTGCTCTACTTATACCATACAACTAACACTACCAGGGGTACGTGTGCACTACTTATACCATACAACTAACACTACCAGGGGTACGTGTGCACTACTTATACCGTACAACTAACACTACCAGGGGTACGTGTGCTCTACTTATACCATACAACTAACACTACCAGGGGTACGTGTGCTCTACTTATACCGTACAACTAACACTACCAGGGGTACGTGTGCACTACTTATACCGTACAACTAACACTACCAGGGGTACGTGTGCATTACTTATACCATACAACTAACACTACCAGGGGTACGTGTGCACTACTTATACCGTACAACAAACACTACCAGGGGTACGTGTGCACTACTTATACCATACAACAAACACTACCAGGGGTACATGTGCTCTACTTATACCATACAACAAACACTACCAGGGGTACATGTGCTCTACTTATACCATACAACTAACACTACCAGGGGTACATGTGCTCTACTTATACCATACAACTAACACTACCAGGGGTACATGTGCTCTACTTATACCATACAACTAACACTACCAGGGGTACGTGTGCTCTACTTATACCATACAACAAACACTACCAGGGGTACATGTGCTCTACTTATACCATACAACTAACACTACCAGGGGTACTGTGCTCTACTTATACCATACAACTAACACTACCAGGGGTACGTGTGCTCTACTTATACCATACAACTAACACTACCAGGGGTACGTGTGCACTACTTATACCATACAACTAACACTACCAGGGGTACGTGTGCACTACTTATACCGTACAACTAACACTACCAGGGGTACGTGTGCACTACTTATACCTACAACTAACACTACCAGGGGTACGTGTGCACTACTTATACCGTACAACTAACACACCAGGGTAGTTGCACTACTTATACCATACAACTAACACTACCAGGGGTACGTGTGCACTACTTATACCGTACAACTAACACTACCAGGGGTACGTGTGCATTACTTATACCGTACAACAAACACTACCAGGGGTACGTGTGCACTACTTATACCATACAACTAACACTACCAGGGGTACGTGTGCACTACTTATACCATACAACAAACCTACCAGGGGTACGTGTGCACTACTTATACCTACAACAAACACTACCAGGGGTACGTGTGCACTACTTATACCATACAACTAACACTACCAGGGGTACTGTGCTCTACTTATACCATACAACAACACTACCAGGGGTACGTGTGCATCTACTTATACCATACAACAACACTACCAGGGGTACGTGTGCACTACTTATACCATACAACTAACACTACCAGGGGTACGTGTGCACTACTTATACCTACAACTAACACTACCAGGGGTACGTGTGCATTACTTATACCGTACAACAAACACTACCAGGGGTACGTGTGCACTACTTATACCATACAACTAACACTACCAGGGGTACGTGTGCACTACTTATACCAGTACAACTAACACTACCAGGGGTACGTGTGCACTACTTATACCGTACAACTAACACTACCAGGGGTACGTGTGCACTACTTATACCATACAACAAACACTACCAGGGGTACGTGTGCACTACTTATACCGTACAACAAACACTACCAGGGGTACGTGTGCACTACTTATACCGTACAACTAACACTACCAGGGGTACGTGTGCTCTACTTATACCGTACAACAAACACTACCAGGGGTACGTGTGCACTACTTATACCATACAACAAACACTACCAGGGGTACGTGTGCACTACTTATACCGTACAACTAACACTACCAGGGGTACGTGTGCACTACTTATACCTACAACTAACACTACCAGGGGTACGTGTGCACTACTTATACCGTACAACTAACACTACCGGGGGTACGTGTGCACTACTTATACCTACAACTAACACACCAGGGGTACTGTGCACTACTTATACCTACAACAAACACTACCAGGGGTACTGTGCACTACTTATACCAGTACAACATAACACACCAGGGGTACGTGTGCACTACTTATACCTACAACAACACTACCAGGGGTACGTGTGCACTACTTATACCGTACAACATAACACTACCAGGGGTACGTGTGCACTACTTATACCGTACAACTAACACTACCAGGGGTACGTGTGCACACTTATACCTACAACAACACTACCAGGGGTACGTGTGCACTACTTATCCTACAACTAACACTACCAGGGGTACGTGTGCATACTTATACCGTACAACAACACTACCAGGGGTACGTGTGCACTACTTATACCATACAACAACACTACCAGGGGTACATGTGCACTACTTATACCTACAACTAACACTACCAGGGGTACGTGTGCACCACATATACCGTACAACAAACACTACCAGGGGTACGTGTGAACTACTTATACCGTACAACTAACACTACCAGGGGTACGTGTGCACTACTTATACCATACAACTAACACTACCAGGGGTACGTGTGCACTACTTATACCGTACAATAACACTACCAGGGGTACGTGTGCACTACTTATACCGTACAACTAACACTACCAGGGGTACGTGTGCACTACTTATACCGTACAACTAACACTACCAGGGGTACGTGTGCACTACTTATACCGTACAACTAACACTACCAGGGGTACGTGTGCACTACTTATACCTACAACTAACACTACCAGGGGTACGTGTGACTACTTATACGTACAACTAACACTACCAGGGGTACGTGTGCACTACTTATACCGTACACTAACACTACCAGGGGTACGTGTGCACTACTTATACGTACAATTAACACTACCAGGGGTACGTGTGCACTACTTATACCTACAACTAACACTACCAGGGGTACGTGTGCACTACTTATACCTACAACTAACACTACCAGGGGTACTGTGCTTACTTATACCGTACAACTAACACTACCAGGGGTACGTGTGCACTACTTATACCGTACAACTAACACTACCAGGGGTACGTGTGCACTACTTATACCATACAACTAACACTACCAGGGGTACGTGTGCACTACTTATACCATACAACTAACACTACCAGGGGTACGTGTGCACTACTTATACCGTACAACAACACTACCAGGGGTACGTGTGCATACTTATACCTACAACTAACACTACCAGGGGTACGTGTGCACTACTTATACCATACAACTAACACTACCAGGGGTACGTGTGCACTACTTATACCTACAACAAACACTACCAGGGGTACATGTGCTCTACTTATACCATACAACTAACACTACCAGGGGTACGTGTGCACTACTTATACCATACAACTAACACTACCAGGGGTACGTGTGCACTACTTATACCGTACAACTAACACTACCAGGGGTACGTGTGCATTACTTATACCGTACAACAAACACTACCAGGGGTACGTGTGCCTACTTATACCGTACAACAAACACTACCAGGGGTACGTGTGCCACTTATCCTAAAACAACACTACCAGGGTACCTATTATACCTACAACTAACACTACCAGGGGTACGTGTGCCTACTTATACCTACAACAACACTACCAGGGGTACGTGTGCATACTTATACCGTACAACAACACTACCAGGGGTACGTGTGCACTACTTATACCATACAACTAACACTACCAGGGGTACGTGTGCATACTTATACCTACAACTAACCACCAGGGGTACGTGTGCACTACTTATACCGTACAACAAACACTACCAGGGGTACGTGTGCACACTTATACCATACAACTAACACTACCAGGGGTACTGTGCCTACTTATACCTACAACAACACTACCAGGGGTACGTGTGCATACTTATACCTACAACTAACACTACCAGGGGTACGTGTGCATACTTATACCTACAATAACACTACCAGGGGTACGTATGCACTACTTATACTAAACTAACACTACCAGGGATACGTGTGCATACTTATACCGTACAACAAACACTACCAGGGGACTGTGCACTACTTATACCTACAACAACACTACCAGGGTACGTGTCAACTTATACCTACAAACCTACCAGGGGTCGTGTGCACTACTTATCCGTAACTACACTACCAGGGGTACTGTGCCTACTTATACCATACAACAAACACTACCAGGGGTACGTGTGCACTACTTATACCTACAACAAACACTACCAGGGGTACATGTGCTCTACTTATACCTACAACAAACACTACCAGGGGTACGTGTGCCTACTTATACCGTACAACAAACACACCAGGGGTACTGTGCCTACTTATACCTACAACAACACTACGGTACTGTGCCACTATACCGTACAACTAACACTACCAGGGTATGTGCTCTTATCTACAACTAACACTACCAGGGGTACGTGTGCACTACTTATACCGTACAACTAACACTACCGGGGTACGTGTGCACTATTATACCATACAATAACCACCAGGGGTACTGTGCACTACTTATACGTACAACAACACACCAGGGGTACTGTGCACACTATACCGTACAACAAACACTACCAGGGGTACGTGTGACTACTTATACCTACAACAACACTACCAGGGGTACTGTGCCTACTTATACCTACAACTAACACTACCAGGGGTACGTGTGCACTACTTATACCGTACAACTAACACTACAAGTGTACGTGTGCACACAATACGTACAAAACACTACCAGGGTACGTGTGCACTACTTATCGTACAACTAACACTACAGGGGTACGTGTGCACTACTTATACCGTACACAACACTACAGGGTACTGTGCATATTTACATACAATTAACACACCAGGGTACTGTGCACTACTTATACGTACAACTAACACACAGGGGTACGTGTGCACCACATATACCGTACAACAAACACTACCAGGGGTACGTGTGAACTACTTATATCGTACAACTAACACTACCTGGGGTACGTGTGCACTACTTATACCGTACATCTAACACTACAAGGGGTACGTGTGCACTACTTATATCGTACAATTAACACTACCAAGGGTACGTGTGCACTACTTATACCGTACAACTAACACTACAAGGGGTACGTGTGCACTACTTATACCGTACAACTAACACTACCAGGGGTACGTGTGCACTACTTATACCGTACAACTAACACTACCAGGGGTACGTGTGCACTACTTATACCGTACAACTAACACTACCAGGGGTACGTGTGCACTACTTATACCGTACAACTAACACTACCAGGGGTACATGTGCACTACTTATATCGTACAATAACACTACCAGGGGTACGCGTGCACTACTTATACCGTTCAACTAACACTACCAGGGGTACGTGTGCACTACTTATACCGTACAACTAACACTACCAGGGGTACGTGTGCATCTACTTATACCGTACAACAAACACTACCAGGGGTACGTGTGCACTACTTATACCGTACAACAAACACTACCAGGGGTACGTGTGCACTACTTATACCGTACAACAAACACTACCAGGGGTACGTGTGCACTACTTATACCGTACAACAAACACTACCAGGGGTACGTGTGCACTACTTATACCGTACAACAAACTATACCAGGGGTACGTGTGCACTACTTATACCGTACAACAAACACTACCAGGGGTACGTGTGCATTACTTATACGTACAACAAACACTACCAGGGGTACGTGTGCACTACTTATACCATACAACTAACACTACCAGGGGTACGCGTGCACTACTTATATCGTACAACAAACACTACCAGGGGTACGTGTGCACTACTTATATCGTACAAGTAACACTACCAGGGATACGATGCACTACTTATAAAATCTCTAACTTAATCAGCTCGTAAACAGAGGCATGTAACGTTAGATGCACAGCTGACAATATAAATGACTGTAACAAAATATGAGGAAGTCGAGCGCTGTGCACGCGCTGCTTACAAAGTTACAGTTTGCATAGGACAAACTCGAAAAATCCGCTTCCGCTGTGACATACTTCGACTTTTGAGGGTAGGAAACTTGGGGTTGTTCACATAAACAAACGTAATACGTAAATAAAATCGGCTACGTTTTGTTGTCAATATTTGCTCGGTATCTAGGACTATTTGCATGACGCTCTTCTACTGTGACACAGTCAAACACTGTTGTTCTGTTGATCAGGCATACTGGCTACATGTGATTATTATTATCAACGGTAGTAAAGCGACGTGGCTCTTAATCCACGATATCCGCGCAGCAAGCCAGAATCGTTAAGTAATGTCATGAAGAGGGACATTCAACTGAATTTAACAGCAGAAATGCAAGATGCAAATGCAATTTGGCATAAATACATAACTGTCTACTGTTGCAGATGCTCTTAGGTTTGAGACATTCGTTTTTGGTTTGGCGCACTACAGAAAAAACCCACTAATCAGGCTCCACGTGAAACTTTCTGGGCAAACTACAAACACGCACTGTAGGCCTACACTATTTTAATCATCACAAACACGCACTGTAGGCCTACACTAGTTTAATCACCACAAACACGCACTGTAGGCCTACACTAGTTTAATCATCACAAACACGCACTGTAGGCCTACACTAGTTTAATCATCACAAACACGCACTGTAGGCCTACACTAGTTTAATCCTATCCGCAACAGAGGCCATTAGACATATTAGGTTTCGTCATCATCGATTTTAACTGGCAGATTATAGCAGCCCATCTGGGCTACCGAAGGTGATTAATATGAATTCCAAATTTACATAACGGTTTGTTAAATAGGAATAAATGTAACTGTTTGGAGTTACATATAATTAGAGAGCTACAACTACAATTAACATTTTTATGCCCGTTGTGTACTTAAAATGTGTGTCAGAGTGTTTTTTCTGGGGAAATTTCATAATCCCCGACGGCTGACATACTGGAGAGCAACTCCGATGATTGACCAATAAGCGCCGAGTTGTAAGGAATACAAGTATCAGTTTTAAATGGTGTATGTCTGTCTACCGCCTCGCTCAGAACAATTCCCTCGACTGACTGTTCACGCATTATGTGGAAGCAAGAATTCTCTATATCTGACGTAAGTGACATTAGTAAATTGTTCCCTCAAAAATGGAGGCTTGCAAATCGCAATGCAGCAGCGCACACCGTGGTGATCGCAAATTGTATGTCCTGCTGCCGAGTTAAATTTCGAACTCGACCATATTTTTTGTCGCATTATTATTAAAGAAAAAAACTGTATACTTCAAATAATATTTACATTTCAGTCAAACCATATATTTTACACTGTGACTTAAATTGAAAAAAGATATATGACTAGCATTTTTCTCCTGGCAAAGCTAGCTGGGAAGCTAGGCCAGTATGTAATAATATATATATATATATATATATATATATATATATATATATATATATATATATATATATATATCACAGGTCTGAGAGGCATGTGCCAACTAGACCTTACTCTCGCTATGCCTGCGTTAGAAGAAAAATGTAATGTCTTATATAGTGCAGTCGTCAGTCACCAGGGAACGGATCAAGCGGCTTCATACATTACTCCTTAACAAACGTGTTCAACCGGACACAGCCTATCGACGTCTGTGGAAAACATACACGTACACAAATATCCACCATTGCCTTTAGCCAGGTACACATTCATACAGGTTGTATGAATGCAATGTTGAGCGAACGAAATTGCCCAAAATTCGACACGGCAGCACAGGAATCGAATCGAGACTCCGGTGAATGACGCGGCGAAACGGTTCGGATTAAACGGTTTCTTCTGGATCCGGCACTGTTTTGTGGCCACTGGTATATCATTATATGCATGCACTACGGCACAGTCTGGCTTAATGCACAAACTATGGACTTTGATTACATAATGGATATCGTGTGAACTGCGCGTCACTGTGAACAAAGACAAACGGAGCATGGTAAATAGGACTGTCACAGTTCGTGGACGGAAAGAACCGGTTTTGTCAGATGACGCCAGAGAGATCCGGACAACGCCGACTCGAAGACTACACTGGAAGCATGGACGTGGGATGTTTAATCGACGTCGTCAACTGACGTTACTCGCTAAGCTCTATATACCATACAATACAATACAATAACTTTATTCCAGACTCTTCAGTATACATGAAATAAGCATATACAAGTAATACTGTGGTCCATAGCACCAGCAACAGACAGTAGCACAGGGCTCTCGGCCCAGATCGCTAAACAAATTGGACGGAAATATATATTGCAAACAGGAACCCGTAGAAAAGAAAAAGATGTGTTATCAGTAAGAGGTAAAGTTGGTTGTGTAAAGCATATTCATCCAGTGTTCTCTGATTCTAGAGACAAAGTTCAGACTAGATCTGAGAATGGACTGTCCAAACGAAGCAAAAAGCAGTACACCAAGCGCATTATAACAGACTGACAGCATTGGACATTTACATAGGTACATAACATACTTGTGCTTTCAAATTTAGATAACCCAAGAAACATCTTCAAAATATTGTGATATGAGGTATACAGTTTATTGATTGTGGCTTTTCTATAGCTCCACCATAGCTGTGATGTGTACATTGGGGTACAATAAGTGCGAAATAGAGTCAATTTCACATCTGGAGTACACATATGAAATTTACGCAAAATCATATTGCCCTGAGCATAGAGCTGTCGACACTGTCTTGCAATGTCTGCATTGTCAGTTAGATCATTTGTGAAAATGTGCCCAAGGTACTTGGACTGCTCAACCTCATCAATATATTCACCATTCAAGACATACTTGGGTAAAGTTACTCCTTTGAGAAGTTTTGATCTAAAGGACATACTACAACTTTTCATTGGGTTGTATTTTATATCATGCTGGGAACCAAAACCTTCTCACAATTTAAGTATCTTATTCATGCCAGCAACAGATGGCGCTATCAAAACAAGATCATCTGCATACATAATATGGTTTACCACAATTCCATTTATACAACACCCAATCTTCAGTTTGTTTAGTCTATCACTTAGATCATCCATATATAAATTGAAAAGAAGAGGTGACAAAATACCACCTTGTCTAACACCATTCGAAACACCAAAATAATCTAAAACACACATTTTCTTATTTGTATACCAGAACACGAGAAGCCTAACAATGTAGCCAGGAACACCTCGCTTCAACAGCTTATCAAAGAGAAGTGAATGATTCACTCTATCAAAAGCCTTACTGGCATCTAAAACAAATAAAGACACTACCATTTAAAACTCTGTACATATCGATTATTTCTTTTAGAACATAAATGCACTGATCAGTACAGATATATACGCAATGATGGCGTCTTTTGGAGGGTGGACAATGACTGGGGGAGTAGGTGGCAATACAAATGACATCATAGTGATGTCGGTAGATCTTAGCGTTTCCTCTTGTCTAGATGATATCATATATGCCACAGCGTCAATCTGTTGGCCCCATTACCGCCATAACGGTAGCACATTTGTAGAGCGCAATGGCTCAGGGGTACAGCTTCTGACTCTCGACTACGAAAACCCGGGTTCGAATCCTGTGCTGCGGTGCTAAAACATTGGGCAAGTGTTTTCACTCTACATTGCTCCAGTTCATTCAGCTGTATAAATGAGTACCTGGCTATAGACAGTGGTGGATATGTACGAGCAGCCTTCGCGCATTAATTGTAGCATGTGGCTGGATGCTTCCCAGAGAAGTTGAGATGGTGTCTGAGTTAACAGGTCTGTCAGGAAGTAAAGTGTAAAGTGCTTTGAACGGTCCTGAGGACTGGATACTGCGCTATATAAGAACCTGCCTTTACTATACTTGTTTACATGAAACAACGGTTTCCAAACTGGGGCACACATGACATTCCCTGCCAGTGACAGACGCAAAACGTTTCTGCCAATGACAGTCTTCTGTGACAATTTGACTGGCATTTTACTGTACGTATTGATGTAATTGCAAAATGACAATATGTTGAAGAAAAATGAAACATTATGTAATTTTTATGTGGCCAAATGTATATTTTGCAATGGTCTTTTAAAGTATAAAATAGCCATTTTAAGATAACATGTAATTTCGTAATTGTGTTATCTCCTGCAAAATTATCGTTAGCCTTGTTAAACTACATCAACCTCTTATTCTTATTGAAAATTCTTTGCACGTGTTTCTTTGTTAAAGTTAAAACTCCAAGTTGTTGAATGATTACAAATGTTACATAATTCTGAATTGTTCATGGTAAGAGTATGCGTAATAAGTTGTCCTATATCTTCATTCAAGTAATAAACAAATACTTTTCTCTGGACTGATGCCCCTGCACATATCAATAATTGTTGACAGTTTGTCATTGGCTATTTCAATCCAGGACCTTTCCAAGTTATGCCCTCACACGGACACACGCCCGCATACACAAGCACGCGTGTTAAAAGATACACCACGACAAAATATGCCCTATACTAAGAAAGAAGTAGACCGACCTCATCGACATAGTTACAGTACATGTGACTACATTTCTCGGGTAGTTACCCAGACTAATTTGCGCACATTATTAAAGGATCAATGATAATTATTAAACACAACGCAATAATTGAAACAGACACATTCAACATTCAACGATTTATGAACGTTGTGCATAATGTTTTGTTTTAAGTATTACATTTTGTGGCAACTTATTTACAAAGTTAAACATTATTGAAATACATTTACACCATTGCTACGATTGTATCGCGTAACATCCACCGACAGGTTACAACCAAGGTTTGCACTAGAGCCAGACCACTTATCTGTTGTAGCCAGAATCGTAGCATGTATATCAGATAATCCATTTTGAATGGTGGCCACTCGGTCATTGTTAGTCGTGTGTCACAACACTGAATGTTATTTGTGTGATCAGCTCATTTGAGTTTAGATGCGACCAACGCGACACAACTCTGAAGTTGAATGTGCACGTGAACAGCAGAGGGTCATCTGCAGCCGATGTTATCGTTTCCATCATTCAGGTCAAGTCTAAACATAGGTTTTGAAACCGGGGGAAGTTTGATGGGGCCGAGCCCCTATTGTTTGTGGTCGTGGGGGGGTTGTGCCTATAAATGTTGAGGAAAGAATGTCATTTTGTAATGCAATTATCTTAGATGGAGAGTTGGGTAGAGGATTAGCCCCAATATTTAGGAAATCGGATGCATGTTTTGTTTCCTATTGATGCACTTGGAGAAGGTGAAGATAGTTTTCGAGGGCTCCGATGTGTCGTGGAAATATCTACGTATACGGGGACTGAATACATCTGAAAACACATACGTCTAATGTTACCTGTTGACTTCCACATCTCCCACAGCTTCCATACGACACGTCAGGCGCCAAGTGTAGAGTGAAAGGCGAAGAAGATGTTTAGCATCACCGCGAAAATGCGGCAATAGCAACAGCCTCCTCTGATTCCATACGACAGCAACGCACAACGCAATGCAACGCAACGCAACGCAACGCAACGCAACGCAACGCAACGCAACGCAACGCAACGCAACGCAACGCAACGCAACGCAACGCAACGCAACGCAACGCAACGCAACGCAACGCAACGCAACGCAACGCAACGCAATACATCATATCATATTATACCAACTCCCCCATTAATTTCCGGCACCTCTGGTAAATATTATCAGCGGTTACTTGTTTCACTTGCTACCATGTGTAGTCTATTAACTACATGTCCTATGTGTTCATGTCCTGTGTGTTCATGTCCTATGTGTTCATGTCCTATGTGTTAGCCGTGCATGTCCTATGTGTTCATGTACTATGTGTTCGTGTCCTGCGTGTTCATGTCCTATGTGTTCATATCCTGTGTGTCGCCTGATTCCATAATAAGATGTTTCATTCATATTGCAATTCGGGTTGATGGTGATGGTTGGAGAGGAACTGAATTGAAAAAAACCCAGACAAGTTATGTAATCGCCACTCGACTGTATCACACCAGCCATGGTTAGTTGCCCTGATACTTAGATGTTATTTTTTATCAATGTGATACATTGGAACATTTTTAAGGGTATTCAAGTGTTTTCCGGTAACTGCAAAATGGAACGCTCCTCTCAGACTTTGGATATTCGTGATAGTTAGTGGTCTCGAGTATTTCAGGTGGGCCTCAGATGTCATGTATCCGAGATGTCTGTCCGATGATTGACAGGTGCACGCACTCAAACGTCGAGTGTGTCATAACTGTCAACAGTGGGAGAGACCGCGTGTGTGTTGATGACGTTTATATAAACACCAAACATGTGAGTGTAAATAAGTTACAATTCAACTTCACAAACAACTCCCGTATTGCTACCGCTATTGTTAATTGAAAAACGTCCTTAGATCGACAGCAACTAAAATTTAAATGCGGAATGGCACATCAAATGTTATAATTGTCTGTATGTACTATTCTACTGTCCTAGTGCGACGTCTTGCAGCAAGAACGGTTACTTGCATTTTTAAACTAGAATTCGGTTGTGTGGTTGTTTCTTTCCTGTCCTCGTTGTAGTTCGGTTACGTTTCATGTTACTAAGCATGCCATGTTTTTTTTTTATCAGAAAACGTTGCTTATGTGTTCAGCTGAATAAATCGCATGTATGTGGTGTCTTCATAAAGATACAGACACAGGCGAGTGAAGCGACCTGTACTCATTTACTACCAATTCATTCGTGTTTTCCGAGACACCGATACGGTTTAATATCACACCAGAACATTCTGTTAACACCAGAACACAGAGACCCAAAATCTAGACAGGATGAACAGACAACGAACGAATGACGTCGAGTATTCGCTGCTGTGTGTTCTCGGTGGTAAACAACACCCTGCTAACGTCAAAGACTCACCTTCACCCGTGCCTCGGGCAATGTGTTCTTACGGAACCGACTGATGTGTGGCTGACTTCCGCTCCAGTTGATGGAATGTGTCGATGCATACATGGCATCGATCTCGCCATTGCTGCTTCGTTCTTTACCTGACCCTGAAGACTTAGTCTCTTTCATGGCCTTCGTCGTTTCGATATGTCTGTTGCTTCTCGTCGTACCCTGCACGTTCCCGGCGCTGACGTCGAATAACTGTGAAGGTCGATGTGACGGCGGAAGATCATCGGGTTGACGACTGGTGTAGACAACGCAGGACAGTCGTCAAGTGGGTGCTCCCCTCGTGTACACGCTAATGAACTGACTGTGGAGTGCAACAGCGCCAGCTGTCTTCACAAACTCGAGCAGGCAACTAACTTGAGAAGGCCACACAACGGCGAGTTTCACATCAATATACACGAAAGAATGTTTGCAGTTTGAACTCACGTGTGAGTTTTATATTTCAATGAGGCATTGCTTGATGTTTGACGACAAGTTTGCTAATTCCTTGACAATAAAAGTCATTATTATTATGCATACATTATATGTATTTAGGACAGTGAAGAAAAAATGATTAACTGATTGACTGACTGACTGATCCGTGAACAGAGTTTGAGAAATGAAGATAAGAGCACAGAGGGCGCTGTAGTACTTAGACATGTATGTAAACAGAGGGAAGAGGTGAAGAAAAGTTACATTTTTACTTATTTAAATTAAATATTCCTTTGATATTTTTAGTAATCAACTTCGTGAAATGTTTTTTATCTCACTTTCTTTAGCTAGAATTATATATATATATATATATATATATATATATATATATATATATATATATATGAGGGTTTGAGGGCAAAACGCAATACACGCCCAATCAAAAAAATTGCCCAAAGGTAGCAGCGTTTATATTATTAGTTCAAAGTCACGCCGACGTAGTGAAATATACCTTTTCCCCCAAAAAATAACCCTTTAATTTCAATGCATAAGAAAGTGTTTGTTTCCAAAACCGCGATAACAGCGCGATATATTCTATTTATCCAATCAGATTTAACAAGATTGCCACCTAGAGATTCAACTCTAGATGGCAGGTGGACTAGGAAGCCATTTGGCTTATCGAGAGTCCAACCTATCTATCTAAATATACCCCGCCCTTCTTAGGTATATGTCGATTTTATTTTTAAATATATTAACACTACTAGCACCTACACAATCAGCTGATAATCTGTTCCATTCGTTTACTGTTCTTTGTGAAAATGAAAATTTTCTAATATCTAGTCTACACTGCTTCTTTGCTAATGTAACTCCATGTCCTCTAGTCCTTCTCTCTTCCTTGACTGTGAAAAAAATATTTCTGTCAATATTTTCATATCCATTCAATATTTTAAACACCTCAATCTGATCTCCTCTCAATCTTCTGGTTTCTAGTGTTGTTAAACCACATTCTTTTAGACGCATTTCATAACTAATATTCCTGAGTTTTTGTATCATTTTGGTTGCTCTCCTTTGTACTCTTTCTAGCATATCAATATCCTTCTTGCGATATGGCCTCCATGCTTGTATACAATATTCTAAGTGAGGCCTAACTATTGTTTTATACAGCGGTATTATTAGTTCTTTTTCTTTGTACACTATATTTCGCCTAATTAATCCAAGAATTTGGTTTCCCTTCGCTGTTGCAATTCCACACTGCTCTGATACCTTCATGTCAGCACTAATAGTTAACCCTAAGTCCTTTTCCTTTAAGGTAGTATTTAGTACAGTATCACCCATTGTATATTGTGCATCTTCATTCCCATGTCCTGTGTGAAGGCACTTACACTTTCCAAAATTAAACAGCATTTGCCACTTCTCAGACCATTCTATCAACTTATTAAGATCATCTTGTAAATGCTGTCTATCTGCATCACTTTTAATTTTCCTAAACACTTTTGTGTCGTCCGCAAACTTCAACACCTTGCTTGTTATGTCATCATCCAAATCATTGATATATATTAAGAATAAAATAGGTCCCAGTACTGATCCCTGCGGTACTCCACTCAAAACCGCTTTCCAGTTTGAAACCTCCCATCAACTACTACTCTTTGTCTTCTATCAATAAGCCATTTTTCTATCCAGTTGATCATTCCATTTCCTATGCCATGGGCCTTTAGTTTAAGTAGTAGTCTTTGGTGTGGCACTTTGTCAAAGGCTTTTTAAAATCTAAGTAGATTATATCTACTGGTGATCCTCATCTAGCCACTTTGTGACATCTTCCAAAAAACATAACATATTTGTTAAGCATGACCTCGCTTTTAAAAACCCATGTTGAGATGGGTTTATCAATTTATTTTTAACAAGAAAATCAACCAGGTGATCTTTAATTAGTCTTTCTAATAGTTTGCAAATCACCGATGTTAAACTCACTTGTCTATAGTTCTCTGACTTGTTTCTCGAACCTTTTTTAATAATGGTATAATGTTTGCTTCTTTCCATTCTAACGGAACTATTCCCTCCTCTAATGACAAATTGAACACTGTTGCAAGCGGTATGCTGATTTGTTCTACAATTTCCAATAGTAATTTGGGAGGAATCCCATCCACTCCAGGTGATTTATTATCCTTCATATCTCTTATTTTCATAGCTACCATTGTTGGGGTTACAATTAGTTGTCCTAAATAGTCAAACTCTCTCCCTTCGAATCAAGTATTGGTAATATACTACTATCTTCCCTGGTAAACACCGAACTAAAGTACTCATTTAGGTTTTCTGCCATTATGAATCCCTCTGTTATTATGTTTCCATCACTATCTTCTAGAGGATCGACCTTATCCTGAACTTTCTGTTTACTTCGAACATACGCAAAAAAACTCTTGCTGTCATGTTTTATATTAAAAGCTATTTTTTGTTCGTAGCTTCTCTTTGAATTTCTAATTTCAGCTGTAGCTTGATTAAGTGCTTCTTTATAAATGCTATAGTCTTCTTCACTTCCGGTATGTCTATATGTCTTCCACATCATTTGCTTGTACTTGATTTTTCTAATGGCTTCCTTCGATAAGTGTTTCTTCTTTGACCTTTCCCCCTGTTTTTTCAAGGGGACACATTTGTCAACGACGCAGTCAATTTCATTTTTTAAAATATTCCAGCATTCTGTTGCTGTCTTATTCTTCAGTGTGTTATTCCAGTCTATCTTTGCTAAATATTCCCTCATGTCCTTATATCTTCCTTTGTGAAAATGTTTCCTGTACCTTATGTTTCTATTCCGTTCTCCCTTTACTTTGATGATAAAATGTATCTGGTTGTGATCACTACACCCCAGTGGCTCACATATCTTGATATTATCAACAAATTCCTTCTGTGAGCTCAATACTATGTCTAACACGTTCTCGCCCCTGGTTGCTTCTAACACATGTTGAGAAAGGAAACTATCTTGTACTAAATTTAAAAACTCTTGATCCTCTCTCCCGGTACTCTGTAGAGATGTCCACTGTATATGCCCATGGTTAAAATCCCCCATAATAATACAGTCCCGTTTACTCACTTCTTTGATAGCGTTATGTATCTTTTCATTCTCTTCCATGCTTATGTTTGGACTCCGATACACTAACCCGACAGTTAATGTTGAGTTTCCTGTAACTATGTTACACCAGACAGCTTCTTCACATTCTGCTTCTTTTTCTAATTTTATTTCATAAGCTTGGATGGATTCTTTAATATATAAAATAACTCCGCCTCCCCTTCTTCCTAATCTACCTTTCCTAAACATTACATACCCTGTCATTCCTAAATCGGCATCTGATATATCGGGTGTGGCCCAAGATTCAGTTATACCTATTATGTGAGGGTCAATATATTCTACCATAATGTTTAGTTCATTTCTTTTGTTTACTATGCTCCTTGCATTTAAACAAACACATTTATAACCAAATTCCGTAGGGCTTTCCAGGCTGTTCTTTGCTGATGTATTTTTGCTATCTTTATCTATGCCTCTAGTATTTGGCTTCTCTGTGTATCCCCCCTGCAAAACTAGTTTAAAAAGTTGCAACCTGTTCCATTATTCATCGATCGAAGAAGGTTCTCGGAGAACACTGCTGCGCCCTTTCCGCTTAGATGGAGGCCATCTCCCATAAACATGTCTTCTTTACCAACAAAATATCCCCACAAATCTACAAATCCTTCTTCTTCACACATATGCTCTAATAGTCCGTTAATTGCCATCCTCGAGCAATTTCTAAATGTTGTTCCCCTTCCCCTCATCACTGGCAAGATTCCTGAGAGTATGATCTGTTCAACTCTCGTCTTCTTCAGTGTCTCTACCAACTCTCTGTATCTCTTTACTATCCTGGTTGTTCCATCCCTGTCTGCATTGTTCGTCCCTACATGTACTAATATAGACCCCCCCTTGGCCATGCCCCAAAACGTTCTCTACCCGTTCAGTCATATGCTCTATCCTAGCCCCCGGAAGACAAACAACAACGTCTTCTCCTTTGCTTAATGTCCTGTCTGTCTTTCGCAAAATGGGTCTCCCATAAATACCCTTTCTGTTCTCAATGCCCCCTCGATCACTGCTTCAGAGTAGCTCCTCCGTTTTGCATCTCCCTGGTTGCTGACTTTTCCCCCTGCCGCTTTCTCTGTTGTTCCTTTCTTTCCGGTCTATTTTCTTCCTGTCATCGTCCTTGTTATTGACTTCCGTTTGGTCACTTCACCTCTCACTTCCTTTCTTCCATTCGTCTTACCTCCTGTCGCATCTACTTCTCTCATCTCCTGTCCCCTTGTCCCTCCCTCCTTCTCTACTGTCACTTTCTCCCCTGTCACCTTCCTGCATGTCATGTTTCCTGTTGTTCTTTCTCCATTTGTTGTCCTTGCAATCACCCTCCCTCCACTCTGCACCCCCTTCACAATATCCGTTAGCCTAGCTAACTCTGCTGTCAGACAGTCCACTTTCCAACACCCTAAACATTGGAACGTAAACCCTTCCTCCGTTGTCTCTGACCAAGTTTTTCCGCACCCCGATACGGCAAAATCCACCAAGCTGTGGCAGTGGTTATACACCAAGTGCCTCCTTGCCTTCACTTGCCGCTTGCCAGGTGCCATATTACAATTTGTCAAAATCAACTCTTAGTTTAAACCAACTTAGTCTTTAGAAAGACTGTTTGTTTATTGTGTACAGCAACTGCAGCACACTTTATGTTATAAACAACTTACTACCTATGGAAACGTTGGAACACTAGCGGAAACGTTGGACACTACCTATATAAACAAACAGGGTTTCCTACTAAAACGCTTGTTTATTTTTAATAACAATGATACCTATTCACAGTTTTATCTTACATATGTAGTTGTTACTCTTATTGCTTTATCTCTTATATACTATATCAAATAAAGAGATTTGCTCAATCTTGTTTACAATTTGTCGAAGCCTAGATTACCCTTTTATCACCCACTATACTAATCTGTTCAAAAATACTGTTAACTAACAAACTTTAACCAAAACTACTACTCAGTATATGTCCAGTACCACTTTATGAATAACCTTAACACAAGAATAATACTTATCAATCAATATTTCCGCTTGTTTTCAAATTTTATACACCACCAATTTCAAACCTCTACATCTGCCAATTATCCCGCCAAAATCAGCAACCACTTGCTGTAGTGGCGGCATCTGGTGAAATCATCGATTGATAACTTGCACGAACGCATTAACCCAACCTCTATACGTAGTAAACATAATTCGGATGAAGTGTAGAAGTAGACAAATTAACTTCGGTTGCCATTGTGGCATTAGCAAAATACACCAAGTCCACTGCAACTATCAAAATACGACTAGAAATGGAATATGCTAAGCCTAAGCTGCTGCTATGCTTACGACATTACGCAACGCCTTTCCTTAGCCATACGCGAATGCAGTATTTGAGTAACCAAACAATTATGTTGCTTTATTTTCATTGCGTAAGTTAACGGTGTTAAAGGTAGTAAAGCTACCTTTACTATTAATGTACGTAGGTATGCCAGCCATATATAAACTCAATCAGTACTGACCTCTCTGCAAGAACAGTGGCTAGAAGATGTCTATATCTAACTCCTGAAGGAAATCAACACAAACAGCTCGATGACAGTCCACATACAAAAAAAGCAACAAGATCAACATCATGCAGGGGAGGAGTACAACAGGGAGATAATATATCGCCCAAGCTGTTCACGGCAGCACTCGAAAGCACATTCCGACGTCTGACTTGGGAAACCAGAGACTTGAAGATAGACGGCGCGACTATCTTAGTCATCTTCGCTTCGTCGGCGACATACTCATATGCGCTAATACACCACATGAACTACAACGAGCACTACAGGAATTAGCTGATGAAAGTGAAAATCAGGGTCTGAAGATGAATAAGTCGAAGATAAAGGTGATGATGGAAAACGACAGACCAACATATGTCAACAACACTCAGATCGAGAACGTTGAAACATGAACATCTACCTGGAACAGAGATGCAGCACCAGAGACAACAATCAAGACAAGGAGATTCAAAGAAGAATCACGGCCGGTGGACAGCATTCGCCAAGCACCGAGACATCTTCAAGGGTATAATGCTTGTTCATTGGAACATGCTTGAAGAGACAAGTCTACCACTCGTGGTTCTTCCAGCAATGCCATATGGCGCGGTTCCAAACATGGGCACTCACCACCCATGCAAAGAACAAGCTAGCAGCCGCACAAACAAAGTTGGAAAGGAGTATGTTAAACATAACATACCGGGACAGAAATGCAAACATCTATGTAAGAGAAAAGACAAAGCTCACAGACGTGATTGAACAAGTCAGAAGACGGAAGTAGACCCGGGCAGGGTTCGTCAGGAGGACAGGAGATAACCGATGGACACTGCGTATCACCACTTGGACACCCTATTAAAAAACACCCAGTAGAAGGCCGGCGAGACGGTGGATAGACGAACTTGGCGAATACTGGAAGCTAGGGTACCATCTGGCAGAGGATAAGCAAGATAGGCAGAAGTGGAAGCAGCATGCTGAACTGAAGCCTTCGCTCAACCACGGAGCACTGTGGCTGCACAGTGATAATGATGATGAATGTCATTATATTGTGTGATTACGTCGTAAATATACCAAGTATTTATGATAACTTTTGAAAGTGTATTTAAATACTTATCCATTCATATTTCACATGCTATAGATTGGCAGATACTTTTTTTTATAAAACGAACATATAAGACCTGAATTTGGCGTATGGAATAAAATACGAAATGATTTAAATAGATTTTATATGATGACGTTATGATGTCTTTCCATAATAATTACCTATTAATATTATGACACATTTAGACAGTTTTCATACACGTTTCCATTGACACCTTGTACACCTATAGTTTTAATATGTGCGTTTTAAAATGGTCATATTTGGCCTACATGGTAAAATTTTAAATGATGTATTATGTAGAGTAGTTAAGCTACGATGTCGCGTTATGACGTCACTATTTCATATTGAACGATTAATTATTACATATTTAAAAAGCGAATTATTCAAGTACCTTTCCACCGATACATACTATAGTTTGTTTAGACTGGGTTGATAGTATGAACTGTAGTAACCTACCCCAATTTTGTGTCTATACCCCTAGTCCGTCAGTCCGCCATGGACGCTGAAAATGCGGTGTTTTTAAAAGACCAAATATTATAGGGCTATTCGAAACATCCGCCAGATACCTGGTCGTGTCAAGCAAATAAATTATCGCTGGCTCTTGGACTATAATTAAAGTTGTGATTACGTGGCTGATGCAACAAAAGTTCATACCATAACATCGGTGTGTGTGTGTGTGTGTGTGTGTGTGTGTGTGTGTGTGTGTGTGTGTGTGTGTGTGTGTGTGTGTGTGTGTGTGTGTGTGTGTGTGTGTGTGTGTGTGTGTGTGTGTGTGTGTGTGTGTGTGTGTGTGTGTGTGTGTGTGTGTGTGTCTGTGCGCGTGTCTCAAATGGGATGCAACTGGTGTTTTTATGACTTCCGAAATTGTACGTGTCGCCGCAACAAAGTTCAATCCTCTTTCACCTCAGTCGGTTAGCGTTGTTAGTTGATAATGTAATAGTTTCTGACTGATAATAATTATAATAGCGTACATATTTCACGTAGGTCGTTTTCGTGGATTTCATTCTTATTGCGCTTAGTCAATTTTTTCGAATTCGTCTATTTGGCAATACTACAGTTTTTGCTACTGGGATAACGTCAGATTTACCCGAGCAGGTCCGGATTTTCAGTTACACATTCTCGCACCATTTATGAATGACGGGTTGGTCGTAATATGCTACTTTACGGCTGCGGACTTCATTGATTTCGAACTTGTCGGCGCAAATCCTGGTATCGATGATCTCACAAGTGTTCCCTTTCCATGCTGTAATGTCAGGGTTTCGAATGCCCACAATCCTAGTGTGAAAGCCAGGTGACGAAATGGCTTATTATGTTTTATTACGGAATTTGTTGACACTTTCGTATCTGTCAATTCTCGAATGATGTGTTCTTAATCCAACTGTATATATATTATTGTATATATTATATATATATATATATACATACATACATATATATGCATACATACATCATAGATATATTAAGTGTTTTTCTGCTATGGTAAATGTGCATGTATATTGTGTGTGTGGTCTATCTAGTGGATGGTTCATAGATTTATACATTTTATAAGGCTATAAGGAACAAGCTAATAGCCGCACAAAGATGGAAAGAATTATGTTAAAATAGTATACCAGAACAGAAAAAAAACATCTGGGTAATGCAAATGTCACAGACGTAATTTAACAAGTCAGAAGATATATGTGGACCTGGGCAAGGAAACATCAGTAGAATAAGAAATGGATATTTCGCCTCACAATCTGGAAACTTTAAACGAGAATTAATTTATTCACAGTCATGAAGAGATACTTATGCATCAGCTCAGTACTCAAACAAGGTTGTCAAACAAAAGAAAACACAACTTGGTCGAGGAGTTAGTAACACACATCAGTTCCAATTAATTGTAGCAATCTGAGGAGCGATCGAGAGGAAGACCAGCGAGACAATGAAAAGCCGAACTAGTTGGCAAAAGATTGTGCAAACCTACGTCAAATGTAACAGAGGAATGTATTGAAAAATTTATTTGTTTACATTGTGGTTGGACTGCCAATTTTTTTAATGTTACACTTTTAAATGTACATATTTTTAATTAGTCATAATTATTTCATAAAATGTTTTGCTTACATTTCACTACAAAGTAATTTTATTAACCACTTATAACCGTTTTATCCGACAAGTTTACTGTGTTTCCGTGCATGAATATTCATCATAATCGGGCTGCATAATTAATCACCCAAGTGGCAACAAACCCAGGGATGTTTCAGCTTGCTGCACAAAAAACACACAAATTATGCATAGATTTGTAAGACAAAAATAGCAGAGAAAGTACTTATAAATTGTTTTCATGTTTTGATTGGCCAGTACAGGTAGCTGGCAATAGGGTAGTCAGCACAACAAAACAAGAATGCACTGTTTGCAAGAATAATGTAATACATTCAGTAAACATGGCACGTCCAAGTGTACAGAATAAAATGCAACAGATGGTTATAATTATCACTCTTCAGTAGGTCGAGTGGTTCAAGTACGAAGCAGAGATCACACAACAAAATGGTTGTAGCATACAAACATTTATGACGAACACGTTAACAAATTGTTAAATTATATCGTGTAGTTGTCGGTAGGAAAATATGTTTAAACTAAATACATTCTGTGTTCTCGGAGTGGCTACAATTACAGTTACAACGATGTTCATCTGGCATACACACGGCTGTTTCTAATGTAGGGATTAAAAACATGACCAAAACTATATTCTTCGACTGTAACCAAAGTTGTGTTGTGTAACCAGGCCTGCGGTAAGTGCGTGGTCATAATACAAACGTACATGGTTAAAAATACAAATGTACATGGTTAAAAATACAAACGTACGTAGTTAAAAATACAAACGTACGTGTTCAAAGTAGGAGGTGTGAACATATGTAAGTTGTCAAAGTAGAAACATGCGGTCAAAGTACAAAACGTATGTTATCAGAATACTGTAGAATAAATATTTAGAAGCCATCACTACTTTGGCGCACACCTTAGATACATGACATCGAATTAACATAGCATTAGACTGTCTCTATTGTAATAACAGTCAATATTACACTAAGTATGGTGATCTATCTGAATCTCAATTCCTATACAATTCAGATTGTTGTTCTGAACTTGCATATTGTTAAAGTAACATATCTTGAAAGCATGATATGACACGTATAACATTACCACAGTATGCTCACAACTGAAAATACAATGTGTGTTTATATACTACAGCAATGTATGTAAGCAGTTTAATAATGAAAATATGCACAATTCAACTATTCATTTCTGAAGCTAGTAAATCGCGAGACAAAGACAGTTGATCTAAAGGTCAAATTTATAGTGATGACAAATGATCACACAACACAAAATTATCCTAAGATAAAGCATCTCTAAACGATATCTCAAAGTTAAATAATGCCATCACAATAATCATTTCACTAAGGGAAGATGGTGGATAGGAATGTATCTTGTACAAAACTACGATCACCCTGACATTGATGCCTTCCAACCTTGCCGTACGGTCTGTAGCAATCAGTCAACGTATTCTACCTCTGGCATGCAGTTATGAGTCAGCATTGCATTGTACCTCAGCGACGTGAAGTCAACTACAGCCACACCGTGCTGCACGTGACCCTCACTTGAAGTTAAATTTCACCTTCAGAAGGTATCGCATGCGGATCTGTTTCGTATCATACACTACAAACTCGTTGTAATTGAGGGTGAAGCCGTTAGGGTTCCGCACCCCCGTATCTCCCCCCTTTCCCAAGGGAACCATGGTGCCATCTTCCCTGAAATGTCATTGCAATACAGTTACATCACTTGTAGCAATCAATACAGTTACATCACTTGAGCAATAATTTTTGCACTGGCTGAGATAGTTGTTTCAGTTACTGCTGACTTATTAATAATAATTCAAGGCCCAAACATATGTTTGTCCATCAGCCTGAGACAACTGGAATTGCTACTACAGAACAAGTGAAAGTACTAACTACTTGTTTTCTGTTGGAAAAATATGCTGTCTACAGCCAGGACCATCAACGAAATCACAGAGATGTAGGCGTTGAAATCTCTTGTTCATGGGACAATTGAATTGGTTATACATGTCCGCTGGACAATTAAATGACTTGATGAATTTCGAGCCCTGATAATATTTAGATAATTTATATTGCACATAAATCGTTAGAAACCAGTATCAAAGGTAAACACATCAGTACAAAAAGGTTAATTGATCTATTACAATAGTGAAGCATTATACAGCTGAAGACACTGCTATTTAATTGCAATCTATAAATCATCCCTAAAACGTTCAGAACGTAACAAACCCCCAGTCTTGAAATTTGCAGAAATTCATCATTCTTATTTAACAACCATCAGCTTTCACACAAACACACCACCCCCTTTGCCATCTAGTGGGCCAACTCAACCAATCTAACATCTGGTAAACTGTATATACATGACTTCTGTACTTGTTAGAATGAGAGGAAGCAACACAACAAACAGAAATCCACAGAAACAAACTCACACATGACAAGAGTCGGGCTTATCGAGAACCAAACTTGTGGAGAATCCTATACTGTTTGTATTTCATGATATTTTTGGTTCTACTCTTCTGAGATATTTTGAAGGTTTTCTCAGCAATACACAATAAGTAAATATGGTACTTACATAACGTGTGTTTGCTGTGGGTCAGGGGCGACCTTGCCCATGCCCTTGACACTGTGCACACCAGGAGGAAGTTTGTCCGCATTGTAGTCAGCTGCTAGCAATTCCCTCTCCTTCCCTAGGGACACCTGGGCAGGGACAAACAGTCAGAAACAACTTGCTACATTTGGCCGGGGGAGTTTTTGTAAATAATTACTCTAACCAATGTAACTGTAATGTAACTAATATAGCCGGTAATCACTTTTCAATCATAATATTGTTATAATTGTGTGTGTGTATGTATGTGTGTGTGCAAGCATGTGTGCGCATGCATGCATATGCGTTTGTGCATTACTTTGCATGTTTGTTTGATAATTTCCGTATTTTGATACTTTAGGAGCAATTGTAATACATCAAAGTATGTTCGTAGAAAGGTCTGGTCCAACATAATTACAGAAATGTACTAATTGATTAATTGAAGCATAATTTTGCATATTCAAACTACTACTATCTGGGTATTTGATCACAACATGCTTTAGAAAATACAAATAATTAATTATATCGTAAATGACAAACAATCATGTTGTAAATGACAAATTATAAAAGATAAGATAAGATCAGCTTTATTGCCATGTGTTTTCATTGTAGTTACAATAAAACATTGGAATGTGTTGTAATGTTGGATCATCGTACAAGTAATTTCATGTGACAATATACCATGCACCAAACAATTTTGATAAAATATATACTACTTTGAATTAATTAAAATAAGTAAATAAATAAAAGCAATTGCATACAATAGGTCGGTTCTTTAAAACATTGATAAATAATAGTTGTAGACATGATCTAGTATAAATATAAAATCATAAGATGTAAAATTAAATATTATAATAAATTGTTTGAAGATTATACACACTAAAAACACATTGAAAATGGAATATTAATGGTAATATCTTGTATTGTAAAGTTGTAAGCATGACTGTAGTTTGAATCTCATATGAATATGGAATTGAAATTAATGTCAGTTATATGTACACACTTGTAATAATACACACAATGGCTTCTAAGACAACAACAACAAATAAATACTGTAACTGTGGGGATTTCTACACAATAGAAAATGAATAGATCATATCATACATGCTAAATATACTGCTTGTTTTCTTAGTTAGGCATCACTCACCTCACACAAGAGAACAAGGCATCACTCACCTCACACAAGAGAACAAGGCATCACTCACCTCACATAAGAGAACAAGGCATCACTCACCTCACACAAGAGAACAAGGCATCACTCACCTCACACAAGAGAACAAGGCATCACTCACCTCACATAAGAGAACAAGGCATCACTCACCTCACACAAGAGAACAAGGCATCACTCACCTCACACAAGAGAACAAGTCATCACTCACCTCACACAAGAGAACAAGGCATCACTCACCTCACACAAGAGAACAAGGCATCACTCACCTCACACAAGAGAACAAGGCATCACTCACCTCACACAAGAGAACAAGGCATCACCTCACACAAGAGAACAAGGCATCACTCACCTCACACAAGAGAACAAGGCATCACTCACCTCACACAAGAGAACAAGTCATCACTCACCTCACACAAGAGAACAAGGCATCACTCACTTCACACAAGAGAACAAGGCATCACTCACCTAACACAAGAGAACAAGGCATCACTCACCTCACACAAGAGAACAAGTCATCACTCACCTCACACAAGAGAACAAGGCATCACTCACTTCACACAAGAGAACAAGGCATCACTCACCTAACACAAGAGAACAAGTCATCACACACCTCACACAAGAGAACAAGGCGTCACTCACCTCACACAATAGAACAAGGCATCACTCACCTCACACAAGAGAACAAGGCATCACTCACCTCACACAAGAGAACAAGGCATCACTCACCTCACACAAGAGAACAAGGCATCACTCACCTCACACAAGAGAACAAGGCGTCACTCACCTAACACAAGAGAACAAGTCATCACACACCTCACACAAGAGAACAAGGCGTCACTCACCTCACACAATAGAACAAGGCATCACTCACCTCACACAAGAGAACAAGTCATCACACACCTCACACAAGAGAACAAGGCATCACTCATCTCACACAAGAGAACAAGTCATCACACACCTCACACAAGAGAACAAGTCATCACTCACTTCACACAAGAGAACAAGGCATCACTCACCTCACACAAGAGAACAAGTCATCACTCACCTCACACAAGAGAACAAGTCATCACTCACCTCACACAAGAGAACAAGGCATCACTCACTTCACACAAGAGAACAAGGCATCACTCACCTCACACAAGAGAACAAGTCATCACTCACCTCACACAAGAGAACAAGGCATCACTCACCTCACACAAGAGAACAAGGCATCACTCACCTCACACAAGAGAACAAGGCATCACTCACCTCACACAAGAGAACAAGGCATCACTCACCTCACACAAGAGAACAAGGCATCACTCACTTCACACAAGAGAACAAGGCATCACTCACCTCACACAAGAGAACAAGTCATCACTCACCTCACACAAGAGAACAAGGCATCACTCACCTCACACAAGAGAACAAGGCATCACTCACCTTACAAAAGAGAACAAGGCATCACTCACCTCACACAAGAGAACAAGGCATCACTCACTTCACACAAGAGAACAAGGCATCACTCACCTCACACAAGAGAACAAGTCATCACTCACCTCACACAAGAGAACAAGTCATCACTCACCTCACACAAGAGAACAAGGCATCACTCACCTCACACAAGAGAACAAGGCATCACTCACCTCACACAAGAGAACAAGGCATCACTCACCTCACACAAGAGAACAAGGCATCACTCACCTCACACAAGAGAACAAGGCATCACTCACCTTACAAAAGAGAACAAGGCATCACTCACCTCACACAAGAGAACAAGGCATCACTCACTTCACACAAGAGAACAAGGCATCACTCACCTCACACAAGAGAACAAGGCATCACTCACCTCACACAAGAGAACAAGGCATCACTCACCTCACACAAGAGAACAAGGCATCACTCACCTCACACAAGAGAACAAGCCCAGTCTGTTTTGTACGTGACGGGAAACAGTAGTTGGCACTCTTACTGGACATGTCTGCAAAGTAAATTCCCTTCCCAAACTGCAACAAAATAACCACATGTGACAATTACCATCAAAATAAAAACCAAATCCAGCAGAGCAGACTCTTATGAACATCAAGAAAATAGGAACATTCCCATAACTGCGACAACTGTTATTAGCTGAGGTGTCACTGTAACATGTTTTTTTTTATATATATGAAATATTTGTTAGAATAGAGCAAACTTGTAACCAGTCTGTTATCAAATTTATATGTATATTTCATAATGAGTATTACTTGTTATTGAAGCAATACACTTTAATTCAAAACATGCCTATGCCTTGAGAAAGAAAGACGATGACATCTCCAAAACAGCACTGAATGAAAATTTGGATGACCTAGAAACATGGAGGAATACTGTAGTAGAACTCAGACAACTACATCTCAGCTGGGACAAGGCTGTAAAGCAAGCTGCAGACAAGACAAGGTGGAGGACCCTTATTTCACCCTATGCGGCTGGTGGGAAAGAAGAGGATTAAGTCAGCCAGAAGAAGACATTTAAGTCAGAATAAGAGGATTAACCCAGAAACGGAAGATTAAGTTAGTCAGAAGAAGCAGTTTAAGTCAGAAACAGAAGATTAAGTTAGTCAGAAGAAGCGGATTAAGTCAGAAACGTAAGATTAAGTTAGTCAGAAGAAGCGGATTAAGTCAGAAACAGTAGATTAAGTTAGTCAGAAGAAGCGGATTAAGTCAGAAACAGAAGATTAAGTTAGTCAGAAGAAGCGGATTAAGTCAGAAACAGAAGATTAAGTTAGTCAGAAGAAGCGGATTAAGTCAGAAACAGAAGATTAAGTTAGTCAGAAGAAGCGGATTAAGTCAGAAACAGAAGATTAAGTTAGTCAGAAGAAGCGGATTAAGTCAGAAACAGAAGATTAAGTTAGTCAGAAGAAGCGGTTTAAGTCAGAAACAGTAGATTAAGTTAGTCAAAAGAAACGGATTAAGTCAGAAACGTAAGATTAAGTTAGTCAGAAGAAACGGATTAAGTCAGAAACGTAAGATTAAGTTAGTCAGAAGAAACGGATTAAGTCAGAAACAGAAGATTAAGTTAGTCAGAAGAAGCGGATTAAGTCAGAAACAGAAGATTAAGTTAGTCAGAAGAAGCGGATTAAGTCAGAAACAGAAGATTAAGTTAGTCAGAAGAAGCGGATTAAGTCAGAAACAGAAGATTAAGTTAGTCAGAAGAAGCGGTTTAAGTCAGAAACAGAAGATTAAGTTAGTCAGAAGAAGCGGATTAAGTCAGAAACAGTAGATTAAGTTAGTCAGAAGAAGCGGATTAAGTCAGAAACGTAAGATTAAGTTAGTCAGAAGAAGCGGATTAAGTCAGAAACGTAAGATTAAGTTAGTCAGAAGAAGCGGATTAAGTCAGAAACAGAAGATTAAGTTAGTCAGAAGAAGCGGATTAAGTCAGAAACAGAAGATTAAGTTAGTCAGAAGAAGCGGATTAAGTCAGAAACAGAAGATTAAGTTAGTCAGAAGAAGCGGATTAAGTCAGAAACAGAAGATTAAGTTAGTCAGAAGAAGCGGATTAAGTCAGAAACAGAAGATTAAGTTAGTCAGAAGAAGCGGATTAAGTCAGAAACAGAAGATTAAGTTAGTCAGAAGAAGCGGATTAAGTTAGAAACAGAAGATTAAGTCAGTCAGAAGAAGAGGATTAAGTCAATCAGAAGACACAGTACCATGTACCCTGTAGATGGAGCCTCTGGGGGTGCGATACGAAGTCCCTGACTCAGAATGCCAACCCAGTTTGTGAGACGAGACCCGTGCCAGAGTAGCTTCCTACAAAGACAAGTTGCACATAAAAGTTATGAAAAGGATGTGTGCTGTGCTCAGTGCTCAGTGCTCAGTGCTCAGTGCTCAGTGCTCAGTGTTGGCAGGTGTGTTCTCTTGGCATCATCTTGAGTTCTCTTTGAAGTATTATGTGAGAACTACTGTATGCATACATCCACCACTGCCTATAGCCATGTACTCATTCACACAGCTAAATGAATTGGAACAACGTGGAGTGAATAAACTCACTGAAGGTTTGAAGGCAGTAAAAGGAATGAAATACTGAATCTGTATTTTTAACCTGATGTCATAGTAATCCAGATAGAGATTATCCACCCAGTCGGTTGTCTGTGTCTGTTGTTTTATGAAATTTGCGCTGTCATCGGTCTATATTCATAGGCTTGTTATGCAGAACAAGCGTTGGAGATTTTCATGCAGGTATCTTATAGAAGATTTTGTTCCGTTATGTAAAAAAATTAAATAATATATAGCACACGTTTTACTTCTACCGGTATATTTACACTCAGTACCTGTTGCCAAGGTCCTTGAAGTTCTGTTTTTCCGAGTCTTTGTCAATTGAGTATATTTCTTCAATCTTCATGGAGTACTGATTGTGTGTCGCGGCGTGCGTGTTTTTCAGGTATTCCTCAATCACCTGAACACACATAAAATGATACAAATATGTCATGATAAAAACAGGTAAATATAATAACAAAAGAAGGTCATTGCACAGTGAGGCAGCGGAGGAACCTAATTGTTTATATAACTGGATTGCTTCAGGTAGTCTCTACATATGTGGTGGGTGCAATAGACGTAACATCTTAACTAAGGTATTTAGTAAACATTACCACATTGTGAAAGTACAGCCAATATACACTGTAAGTGAACAAAATGTTAGTGCACAATAATGTATGAAAATTAGTAATTATGGCCTCGTCAAAATGTGAACCATTTCATCAAGATTGCATGCCAGAATTTTAGGTGCCGTAAATCTAGTGGTCTGAAGGAGATCACTTAATGACAATTTTATCCACACTAGTATGATTATCATGAAGTGTTAGTTCTTAATATGCCTCATTTACTTCTTCCATTGTGTGGCCAACATCATTTAGTTGTTGTGTGTTTTCAGTATGAGACTTCTATGCAGTGAGTCCAAGGGTGGGATATTTTACCCTGACATAGCAAAGAAGACAAGAAGTTGCTTGGAAACAGATAATCTCAGTGTCCTTGTGGATAGCATGACACTCCAGCAGATTAACTAAATAACACGGTTGTTGAGCAGAAATAAAATATGTAATATGTATGTGATGTAATATAGAACCTGTTACCTTGAACATAGGGTTTGAGCCGTCCATGGGCTGGAGCGGACAGTTGAGGGACTGATATTGGGAGTCTACAGGGTTCTGTGTGGTTGAAGCACTCTTGATGATCTTCATGGCCACCTCAATGTCTGCCAAAGTCTGCAGGACACATCACCATTGTCAGTTTCACTCACCGTGTGTAAACACTACAGGACACATCACCATTGTCAGTTTCACTCACCGTGTGTAAACACTACAGGACACATCACTATTGTCAGTTTCACTCACCGTGTGTAAACACTACAGGACACATCACCATTGTCAGTTTCACTCACCGTGTGTAAACACTACGGGAAACACATCACCATTGTCAGTTTCACTCACCGTGTGTAAACACTACAGGACACATCACCATTGTCAGTTTCACTCACCGTGTGTAAACACTACAGGAAACATCACCATTGTCAGTTTCACTCACCGTGTGTAAACACTACAGGACACATCACCATTGTCAGTTTCACTCACCGTGTGTAAACACTACAGGACACATCACCATTGTCAGTTTCACTCACCGTGTGTAAACACTACAGGACACATCACCATTGTCAGTTTCACTCACCGTGTGTAAACACTACAGGACACATCACCATTGACAGTTTCACTCACCGTGTGTAAACACTACAGGACACATCACTATTGTCAGTTTCACTCACCGTGTGTAAACACTACAGGACACATCACTATTGTCAGTTTCACTCACCGTGTGTAAACACTACAGGACACATCACTATTGTCAGTTTCACTCACCGTGTGTAAACACTACAGGACACATCACTATTGTCAGTTTCACTCACCGTGTGTAAACACTACAGGACACATCACTATTGTCAGTTTCACTCACCGTGTGTAAATACTACAGGACACATCACTATTGTCAGTTTCACTCACCGTGTGTAAACACTACAGGACACATCACTATTGTCAGTTTCACTCACCGTGTGTAAACACTACAGGACACATCACTATTGTAAGTTTCACTCACCGTGTGTAAACACTACAGGACACATCACCATTGTCAGTTTCACTCACCGTGTGTAAACACTACAGGACACATCACTATTGTCAGTTTCACTCACCGTGTGTAAACACTACAGGACACATCACCATTGTCAGTTTCACTCACCGTGTGTAAACACTACAGGACACATCACCATTGTAAGTTTCACTCACCGTGTGTAAACACTACAGGACACATCACTATTGTCTGTTTCACTCACCGTGTGTAAACACTACAGGACACATCACCATTGTCAGTTTCACTCACCGTGTGTAAACACTACAGGACACATCACCATTGTCAGTTTCACTCACCGTGTGTAAACACTACAGGACACATCACCATTGACAGTTTCACTCACCGTGTGTAAACACTACAGGACACATCACTATTGTCAGTTTCACTCACCGTGTGTAAACACTACAGGACACATCACCATTGACAGTTTCACTCACCGTGTGTAAACACTACAGGACACATCACTATTATCAGTTTCACTCACCGTGTGTAAACACTACAGGACACATCACCATTGTCAGTTTCACTCACCGTGTGTAAACACTACAGGACACATCACCATTGTCAGTTTCACTCACTGTGTGTAAACACTACAGGACACATCACCATTGTCAGTTTCACTCACCGTGTGTAAACACTACAGGACACATCACCATTGTCAGTTTCACTCACCGTGTGTAAACACTACAGGACACATCACTATTGTCAGTTTCACTCACCGTGTGTAAACACTACAGGACACATCACCATTGTCAGTTTCACTCACCGTGTGTAAACACTACAGGACACATCACTATTGTCAGTTTCACTCACCGTGTGTAAACACTACAGGACACATCACCATTGTCTGTTTCACTCACCGTGTAAACACTACAGGACACATCACTATTGTCTGTTTCACTCACCATGTGTAAACACTACAGGACACATCACTATTGTCAGTTTCACTCACCGTGTGTAAACACTACAGGACACATCACCATTGTCAGTTTCACTCACCGTGTGTAAACACTACAGGACACATCACTATTGTCAGTTTCACTCACCGTGTGTAAACACTACAGGACACATCACCATTGACAGTTTCACTCACCGTGTGTAAACACTACAGGACACATCACCATTGTCAGTTTCACTCACCGTGTGTAAACACTACAGGACACATCACCATTGACAGTTTCACTCACCGTGTGTAAACACTACAGGACACATCACCATTGACAGTTTCACTCACCGTGTGTAAACACTACAGGACACATCACCATTGTCAGTTTCACTCACCGTGTGTAAACACTACAGGACACATCACTATTGTCAGTTTCACTCACCGTGTGTAAACACTACAGGACACATCACTATTGTAAGTTTCACTCACCGTGTGTAAACACTACAGGACACATCACTATTGTCAGTTTCACTCACTGTGTGTAAACACTACAGGACACATCACTATTGTCAGTTTCACTCACCGTGTGTAAACACTACAGGACACATCACCATTGACAGTTTCACTCACCGTGTGTAAACACTACAGGACACATCACTATTGTCAGTTTCACTCACTGTGTGTAAACACTACAGGACACATCACTATTGTCAGTTTCACTCACTGTGTGTAAACACTACAGGACACATCACTATTGACAGTTTCACTCACCGTGTGTAAACACTACAGGACACATCACCATTGTCAGTTTCACTCACCGTGTGTAAACACTATAGTGTACTTGCTTTGTGAAACATTAACGTTACTGTCATAAATAATTTTAACAAAATAACTGTATTTAGATGGAATGATGCAGCACCATCCCATTGAGAAACAAATAAATATGCGCAAAAATTCAACACAAATATATAAATACATACATAGTCAATGACTAATGTAGCGTAGGACCACTTATGACCTAGCATACAGAATAGGCGGGATAGCGGACTCTTGTTCAGCCCCTTCAGAAAAGTTTCTTTGAGCCCACACCATGTATAATAACTTAACAGAAGCCCTCTGATATATATATATATTTATTGGGACACAATTTGTTGAAGCATTGTAACTGTTGCCCTGGTTTTACAGGCATACCACATATGGTCTAATTGTAGCTGAACAAAACTCCAATGAAGAGGATAAAAGTAATTATTCATCTATATGTAACCAGACTTTTTGAACATCTGACAAGTGCCCACCTCCAATAGATTCATCTTCGCTTTGACAACTTCCTTCGTTCGTATCACCGGTGGACGCTGCATTCTGTAAACCAACATTGTTGCATATACAGCTGTACAGTAACCGCAAATACATGACAATGGTATAGACTCAAACACAACAAGGACTGATATCAAATATTAAACACAACATTAGATGTTAAAGGGCAAAACGTCAACGGTTTGCTGTTATGCACCTAAAAGAGTTTACACAAACTTCCCAGGAGGTAACCACTAACTAGTTGTATCTGCAATCACATTTTTCACATCAGTGGTTGACACAGAAAGTGGTCTTAAAGTGGAAAAATCTAGCAAAATCACTGTCACCATGAATAGGACCATCTTGGTCAATGCAACCAATCAAAAGCCAGCTTCTATCTGCGCTTTGGAAAAATGACACATCACGTTGTCGACTGCTGGTTCAACTGTCATAATAAAGGAGAGCCAAGTGGTGCCTTATGTAGGTCTACAACGAAATCACGACAGCAATATGCCACACTTCTCTGTTGTAGCAACAGTACTGGTCTTCAGGAAATTATACGTTTTATTACAACATAATAGTAATATTTTATATCATATAGCATCACATCCATAACTGTTTATGGCGCTTCACAACATATTGCTATTAAAAGTTTATACAACAAGAATAATACTACACACAGGTACTATTTTTAAATAAATAATAAAAATATGTGTCTACATAATTAACTAAAATTTTAAGTCATAAAAATACCATACAAATTCCATAACAATAATAATGATAAATGAATGTAAAAGTATGGTTAATAGGAATAAATAATGACAATGGTAAAATAATTAAAGTAACTATGATGTAACATTTATTTTTATTCATAATATATTATGCATAAGAAAATATTATTATGCATAAGAAAATATTATTATGCATAAGAAAATATTATTATGCATAAGAAAATATTATTCAAGCTGTTTTTCTACTCATGAATGATATTTCCACCATCAGATATATAACAGTAATTTTGGACAAAATACTTTATTAATTATCGGAACAATAAATCACTGAACTGTAAACAGAATATGACTATATGGGAAATATATGGTAGTAGAAAAAGGTTTTGTTTCATTTAAAAATAATATTAATATGTTATTGTTTTAGTTATTATTGTTAAAAACATCTCTGTTTCTAAAATGACCATAGATGGCTGTGTTCTATTTTCTTTGTGGTAAACCACTGATGTTACAAATAATATTTGTAACATCATATTATGACTGCTGTTGGATGTTGTTACTTTTGATAAACTCTATTAGGCCCATATCACCAAAGTGTTGACTTTTGTTTCCTTTTAGCCAACATACCCAAAATTATGAGGGATTCGGGTGTAGAATTCATCACATCCCTCAATCAGAGTTCGGCCAAAGTCGCCTTTTCTGATGCATTTGTCAATCTTTTTGAGGGCTGTGTAGCCAGCCTTGATCTGGTCTTGTGTGAGCTTGCCTGCAACGGAAGGCAGTCACGTGATCATTGGTTACTATGGACTGTACTTACATAGAGGGTCTCTTTTCACATTATGATCTATACTGCACATAGGTCTCTTTTCACATTATGATCTGTACTGTACATAGAAGGTCTCTTTTCACATTATCGATCTGTACTGTACATAGAAGGTCTCTTTTCACTTTTCGTCTTAACCTGCCCTACCTAGGGGCGTCTTAACCTGCCCTACCTAGGGGCGTCTTAACCTGCCCTACCTAGGGGCGTCTTTACTTGCCCTACCTAGGGGCGTCTTAACCTGCCCTACCTAGGGGCGTCTTAACCTGCCCTACCTAGGGGCGTCTTTACTTGCCCTACCTAGGGGCGTCTTAACCTGCCCTACCTAGGGGCGTCTTAACTTGCCCTACCTAGGGGATCCCTCCGGGTTTAACCTGCCCTACCTAGGGGCATCTTAACCTGCCCTACCTAGGGGCGTCCTAACCTGCCCTACCTAGGGGCGTCTTTACTTGCCCTACCTAGGGTCGTCTTAACCTGCCCTACCCAGGGGGGTCTTAACCTGCCCTACCTAGGGTCGTCCTAACCTGCCCTACCTAGGCTCGTCCTAACCTGCCCTACCTAGGGTCGTCTTAACCTGCCCTACCTAGGGGCGTCTTAACCTGCCCTACCCAGGGTCGTCTTAACCTGCCCTACCTAGGGGCGTCTTAACCTGCCCTACCTAGGGGCGTCTTTACTTGCCCTACCTAGGGGCGTCTTAACCTGCCCTACCCAGGGGCGTCTTAACCTGCCCTACCTAGGGGCGTCTTAACCTGCCCTACCTAGGGGCGTCTTAACCTGCCCTACCTAGGGGCGTCTTTACTTGCCCTACCTAGGGGCGTCTTAACCTGCCCTACCTAGGGGCGTCTTTACTTGCCCTACCTAGGGGCGTCTTAACCTGCCCTACCTAGGGGCATCTTAACCTGCCCTACCTAGGGGCGTCTTTACTTGCCCTACCTAGGGGCGTCTTAACCTGCCCTACCTAGGGTCGTCTTAACCTGCCCTACCTAGGGGCGTCTTAACCTGCCCTACCTAGGGGCGTCTTTACTTGCCCTACCTAGGGGCGTCTTAACCTGCCCTACCCAGGGGCGTCTTAACCTGCCCTACCTAGGGGCGTCTTAACCTGCCCTACCTAAGGGCGTCTTAACCTGCCCTACCTAGGGGCGTCTTCTCTGCGTCATACTTCATCTCGAGGACGGCGTCTTCCATTGTCTTCACGTCACAGATGAGGTTCACAAGGGACTGATCGGAGAACACATTGAAATGTTAGTATCAAAAAATTGTAGTAAACATCTTAATAATTTTATTTATAACCCATACATTCGAAACTAACGTACAAGTACTCCTTCAAACAAACACTTGCTCAAACAAATATATAAAATTTATAGATATGAAATATTTATCTTTAACCCTGCGACCAGCCAGGGCCGATTAATCAGCCCGAGACACCTTCCTACATAAAACATTTTTAGTTTGCGTAATCAGTAACTGACCCACGCACATTTGGTATCATCGGATAGCTGATAGATTTGTCAAGATGGTGTATATTTATTCATGAGCAGATTGAATGACAGCTAGCTACACGCGGCGGACAAAATATGTGACAAAGTTGATGCCCAAATTTGGGTGGTTTACTATGCCTTCCATGATGAATTTATGCACACATTCATAAAGATCCGACCCCCGCATATGTAGCACCAATAGAGAGCTCTGTTCTTGCCCAAATTGGGAAAAATTAACATGTGGGTGGGGCTGGTCCAGCGAATCAGAACCGAGCTTTCAAACACCGCGTCATCTTCCCGCCGGAGCAGAAGTAAACAACAAGAAGGTGGACGTTCGTGTCGAAGAACTTTCTCGATTCAAATGTTTACTTCGGATTACCTAAAGTTACTGCATCTATGTTTCGACAAAACAACTGACAGCATTCAAGAATATGACTATTATACTACCGGTAGTTGAAATAGTTAGAATGACTTTGGATGCTTTTTGGTTAAAAAAATCGACCATTTGTCAGCGCAACATTTCACCGCTCGCGCTGCGAGTTTGCGCCTTAGGCGAATGTAGCAGCGATCGGGCGGCCTAAAATGGCCTACTTTGATGTTGAAAAAAATAATAAAAATTTAAGTTCTCAACGGATTCGATTCATTTTTATGTTATTTGGCAGCTAAAATATATGGCTATATTTGTCTCACAGGAAGTAGGACATTTGGCCGTTCAGTAATTATTTGGGAGCAGGATATTGCGGTTTTTTTGTGACGTTCAGCTAATATTATCACCATGATTATCTGACATGATAGAGATAGTATAATTTTATTACGATAAAGAGTTCATTTGGCAGTAAAATGATGCCTCATTCATATTTTATGATAAATATTTGCAGTTTTGATTTTTATTGTAACAGTATGCAACAGAGGATTTTTGCTGGCCGGTAGCAGGGTTAACCGACACATATCTACTGGATAGGCATATTAGAAATACATATACAACTGTCACTGATATGAATTACACAAACAGCAATTTATCATTCCAACTATATAATCTCTATAGTACAAACCAAGTTAAATAGTGTGTGCTTAAAGGAAATAAACCCCTTTGTTCGAATTCATATTATTTTACATCCTGCTACATATTTCCATGTACGCCAAGCCAAAACAATCACACAAAATTTATATTATAAATACCACGTTTTATGCTACGTAACTTGCCTTTTCTAATATGCATATTTTTGCTACGCTTTTGAGATATTTAGATGTTGTGTCACCATTGTCAGTTCGAATCACACATACTATAGCTTTCTATGTATTCACAGCATGTCTACAAGATTGACTTTTGGGTTGAGACCAGTGGCAGAATGAATTATTGTGAAATATTTAGATACAAATACTAGTGACCACAGAGGAACAAACAAATAATTATTACACAAACCCAATTTTGTTAAAAACAATAATCCAAAGAAGTGTCACGGTTTCGGCACTTTCAGAGTTAACTCCCACGCAAGATAACTTACATCAGTAGAACACATAGCAAACAGACGCTGAATTCAGCTTCAGAACAAAATGTATAATCCATAAAATAACAACAATACTGCCAGTATGAAACACCGCAGTTCAACAGCCGTACTCAATACAGTTACTCTGAATACGGAATAAATATTTGTATCACACCAGAACATAGCACAATAACTCATTCTGATGCTCTTTTCGACCCTAAAGCTAACTTTATAGATATGCTCTGTTGCATGGACAGCTAGATATCGTGATACAAGCTGTGTCAGCTTTCCACAGGAATCTCTAAAGACAGGTTTTAAATCTAATTTATATGAGAAATGTATATTTTGTATTTTATTAATGCTGTTAGATGTAATATACAATGTCACACTTTGTATAGTGTAGTGTACATGTGAAAAACGGACTTTATCTAATGCCTAGTTTTTTTCCTTTAAATATATTTTCAGTTACAAAAAACATTTGTTTTAATGATAAATACAAGTAAAACTCTGTTACAACCCACCTGGAGTTTGGGGTGCAGCTTCGACTCGGGTGTTTTGACTGGTTTGGTTGGTTTCTTTTGCTCAACACAACTCTAAAACAAGACAAAGACACGACTCTAAAACAAGACAAAGACACGACTCTAAAACAAGACAAAGACACGACTCTAAAACAAGACAAAGACACGACTCTAAAACAAGACAAAGACACGACTCTAAAACAACACAAAGAGACGACTCTAAAACAAGACAAAGACTCGACTCTAAAACAAGACAAAGACACAACTCTAAAACAAGACAAAGACACGACTCTAAAACAAGACAAAGACACGACTCTAAACAAGACAAAGACACACTCTAAAACAAGACAAAGACACGACTCTAAAACAAGACAAAGACACGACTCTAAAACAAGACAAAGACACGACTCTAAAACAAGACAAAGAGACGACTCTAAAACAAGACAAAGACCGACTCTAAAACAAGACAAAGACACACTCTAAAACAAGACAAAGACACGACTCTAAAACAAGACAAAGACACGACTCTGAAACAACACAAAGAGACGACTCTAAAACAAGACAAAGACTCGACTCTAAAACAAGACAAAGACACGACTCTGAAACAACACAAAGACACGACTCTAAAACAGCACAAAGCATATAACAATTATGCGTTGTGACATAATTATAAGCAGAGTTATTTATGTTTAATTTTACAACAGTAAGATAGTCATTTCAAGTCAATGTACATTATCATTTCAAACAGAAATGTGTGATCCTATCATCCTGGACCACAGTGTCAGTGTTACAGTACCCCTGGTACGTCACTTCCAGCCTACAGTACTCCTGGTACGTCACTTCCAGCCTACAGTACCCCTGGTACGTCACTTCCAGCCTACAGTACCCCTGGTACGTCACTTCCAGCCTACAGTACCCCTGGTACGTCACTTCCAGCCTACAGTACCCCTGGTACGTCACTTCCAGCCTACAGTACCCTGGTACGTCACTCCAGCCTACAGTACCCCTGGTACGTCACTTCCAGCCTACAGTACCCCTGGTACGTCACTCCAGCCTACAGTACCCCTGGTACGTCACTCCAGCCTACAGTACCCCTGGTACGTCACTTCCAGCCTACAGTACCCTGGTACGTCCTTCCAGCCTACAGTACCCCTGGTACGTCCTACCAGCCTACAGTACCCTGGTACGTCACTTCCAGCCTACAGTACTCCTGGTACGTCACTTCCAGCCTACAGTACCCCTGGTACGTCACTTCCAGCCTACAGTACCCCTGGTACGTCACTACCAGCCTACAGTACCCCTGGTACGTCACTTCCAGCCTACAGTACCCCTGGTACGTCACTACCAGCCTACAGTACCCCTGGTACGTCACTTCCAGCCTACAGTACCCCTGGTACGTCACTTCCAGCCTACAGTACCCCTGGTACGTCACTTCCAGCCTACAGTACCCCTGGTACGTCACTTCCAGCCTACAGTACCCCTGGTACGTCACTACCAGCCTACAGTACCCCTATTACTCAACTACTTGACACAGACACCAGGTAGAAGAGGCCAACTACTTGACAGACACCAGGTAGATGAGGTCAACTACTTGACAGACACCAGGTAGATGAGGTCAACTACTTGACACAGACACCAGGTAGAATAGGCCAACTACTTGACACAGACACCAGGTAGATGAGGCCAACTACTTGACCTACAGTACCACCAGGTAGAAGAGGCCACTACTACCTTGACATAACCACCAGGTAGAAGAGGCCAACTACTTGACACAGACACCAGGTAGAAGAGGCCAACTACTTGACACAGACACCAGGTAGAAGAGGCCAACTACTTGACACAGACACCAGGTAGAAGAGGCCAACTACTTGACACAGACACCAGGTAGAAGAGGCCAACTCTTGACACAGACACCAGGTAGATGAGGCCAACTACTTGACACAGACACCAGGTAGAAGAGGCCAACTCTTGACACAGACACCAGGTAGAAGATCGACCAACCAACTTGACACAGACACCAGGTAGAAGAGGCCAACTACTTGACACAGACACCAGGTAGAAGAGGCCAACTCTTGACACAGACACCAGGTAGAAGAGGCCAACTACTTGACACAGACACCAGGTAGAAGAGGCCAACTGCTTGACACAGACACCAGGTAGAAGAGGCCAATACTTGACACAGACACCAGGTAGAAGAGGCCAACTCTTGACACAGACCCAGGTAGAAGAGGCCAACTACTTGACCAGACACCAGGTAGAAGAGGCCAACTGCTTGACACAGACACCAGGTAGAAGAGGCCAACTACTTGACACAGACACCAGGTAGAAGAGGCACTAACCACCTAAGGTGACACAGACACCAGGTAGAAGAGGCCAACTCTTGACACAGACACCAGGTAGAAGAGGCCAACTACTTGACACAGACACCAGGTAGAAGAGGCCAACCACTTGACACACAGACACCATGGTAGAAGAGGCCAACTACTTGACACAGACACCAGGTAGAAGAGGCCAACTACTTGACACAGACACCAGGTAGAAGAGGCCAACTACTTGACACAGACACCAGGTAGAAGAGGCCAATTACTTGACACAGACACCAGGTAGAAGAGGCCAACTACTTGACACAGACACCAGGTAGAAGAGGCCAACTACTTGACACAGACACCAGGTAGAAGAGGCCAACTACTTGACACAGACACCAGGTAGAAGAGGCCAACTACTTGACACAGACACCAGGTAGAAGAGGCCAACTACTTGACACAGACACCAGGTAGAAGAGGCCAACTGCTTGACACAGACACCAGGTAGAAGAGGCCAACTACTTGACACAGACACCAGGTAGAAGAGGCCAACTGCTTGACACAGACACCAGGTAGAAGAGGCCAACTACTTGACACAGACACCAGGTAGAAGAGGCCAACCACTTGACACAGACACCAGGTAGAAGAGGCCAACTACTTGACACAGACACCAGGTAGAAGAGGCCAACCACTTGACACAGACACCAGGTAGAAGAGGCCAACTACTTGACACAGACACCAGGTAGAAGAGGCCAACTACTTGACACAGACACCAGGTAGAAGAGGCCAACTACTTGACACAGACACCAGGTAGAAGAGGCCAACTACTTGACACAGACACCAGGTAGAAGAGGCCAACTACTTGACACAGACACCAGGTAGAAGAGGCCAACTACTTGACACAGACACCAGGTAGAAGAGGCCAACTACTTGACACAGACACCAGGTAGAAGAGGCCAACTGCTTGACACAGACACCAGGTAGAAGAGGCCAACTACTTGACACAGACACCAGGTAGAAGAGGCCAACTGCTTGACACAGACACCAGGTAGAAGAGGCCAACTACTTGACACAGACACCAGGTAGAAGAGGCCAACTGCTTGACACAGACACCAGGTAGAAGAGGCCAACTACTTGACACAGACACCAGGTAGAAGAGGCCAACTGCTTGACACAGACACCAGGTAGAAGAGGCCAACTACTTGACACAGACACCAGGTAGAAGAGGCCAACCACTTGACACAGACACCAGGTAGAAGAGGCCAACTACTTGACACAGACACCAGGTAGAAGAGGCCAACTACTTGACACAGACACCAGGTAGAAGAGGCCAACTACTTGACACAGACACCAGGTAGAAGAGGCCAACTACTTGACACAGACACCAGGTAGAAGAGGCCAACTACTTGACACAGACACCAGGTAGAAGAGGCCAACTACTTGACACAGACACCAGGTAGAAGAGGCCAACTACTTGACACAGACACCAGGTAGAAGAGGCCAACTACTTGACACAGACACCAGGTAGAAGAGGCCAATTACTTGACACAGACACCAGGTAGAAGAGGCCAACTACTTGACACAGACACCAGGTAGAAGAGGCCAACTACTTGACACAGACACCAGGTAGAAGAGGCCAACTGCTTGACACAGACACCAGGTAGAAGAGGCCAACTACTTGACACAGACACCAGGTAGAAGAGGCCAACTGCTTGACACAGACACCAGGTAGAAGAGGCCAACTACTTGACACAGACACCAGGTAGAAGAGGCCAACTGCTTGACACAGACACCAGGTAGAAGAGGCCAACTCTTGACACAGACACCAGGTAGAAGAGGCCAACTACTTGACACAGACACCAGGTAGAAGAGGCCAACTACTTGACACAGACACCAGGTAGAAGAGGCCAACTACTTGACACAGACACCAGGTAGAAGAGGCCAACTACTTGACACAGACACCAGGTAGATGAGGCCAACTACTTGACACAGACACCAGGTAGAAGAGGCCAACTACTTGACACAGACACCAGGTAGATGAGGCCAATTACTTGACACAGACACCAGGTAGAAGAGGCCAACTACTTGACACAGACACCAGGTAGAGAGGCCACTTGACACAGACACAGGTAGAAGAGGCCAACTACTTGACACAGACACCAGGTAGAAGAGGCCAACTACTTGACACAGACACCAGGTAGAAGAGGCCAACCACTTGACACAGACACCAGGTAGAAGAGGCCAACTACTTGACACAGACACCAGGTAGAAGAGGGCAACTGCTTGACACAGACACCAGGTAGAAGAGGCCAACTGCTTGACACAGACACCAGGTAGAAGAGGCCAACTGCTTGACACAGACACCAGGTAGAAGAGGCCAACTGCTTGACTTGACACAGACACCAGGTAGAAGAGGCCAACTACTTGACACAGACACCAGGTAGAAGAGGCCAACTACTTGACACAGACACCAGGTAGAAGAGGCCAACTACTTGACACAGACACCAGGTAGAAGAGGCCAACTACTTGACACAGACACCAGGTAGAAGAGGCCAACTACTTGACACAGACACCAGGTAGAAGAGGCCAACTACTTGACACAGACACCAGGTAGAAGAGGCCAACTACTTGACACAGACACCAGGTAGAAGAGGCCAACTACTTGACACAGACACCAGGTAGAAGAGGCCAACTACTTGACACAGACACCAGGTAGAGAGGCCAAACTTGACACAGACACCAGGTAGAAAGATGCCAACCGCTTGACACAGACACCAGGTAGAAGAGGCCAACTACTTGACACAGACACCAGGTAGAAGAGGCCAACTGCTTGACACAGACACCAGGTAGAAGAGGCCAACTGCTTGACACAGACACCAGGTAGAAGAGGCCAACCACTTGACACAGACACCAGGTAGAAGAGGCCAACTACTTGACACAGACACCAGGTAGAAGAGGCCAACTACTTGACACAGACACCAGGTAGAAGAGGCCAACTACTTGACACAGACACCAGGTAGAAGAGGCCAACCACTTGACACAGACACCAGGTAGAAGAGGCCAACTGCTTGACACAGACACCAGGTAGAAGAGGGCAACTGCTTGACACATGACACCAGGTAGAAGAGGCCAACTACTTGACACAGACACCAGGTAGAAGAGGCCAACTGCTTGACACAGACACCAGGTAGAAGAGGCCAACTGCTTGACACAGACACCAGGTAGAAGAGGCCAACTGCTTGACACAGACACCAGGTAGAAGAGGCCAACTGCTTGACAGTTGACACAGACACCAGGTAGAAGAGGCCAACTCTTGACACAGACACCAGGTAGAAGAGGCCAACTACTTGACACAGACACCAGGTAGAAGAGGCCAACTACTTGACACAGACACCAGGTAGAAGAGGCCAACTACTTGACACAGACACCAGGTAGAAGAGGCCAACTGCTTGACACAGACACCAGGTAGAAGAGGCCAACCTTGACACAGACACCAGGTAGAAGAGGCCAACACTTGACACAGACACCAGGTAGAAGAGGCCAACTCTTGACACAGACACCAGGTAGAAGAGGCCAACTACTTGACACAGACACCAGGTAGAAGAGGCCAACTACTTGACACAGACACCAGGTAGAAGAGGCCAACTGCTTGACACAGACACCAGGTAGAAGAGGCCAACTACTTGACACAGACACCAGGTAGAAGAGGCCAACTACTTGACACAGACACCAGGTAGAAGAGGCCAACTGCTTGACACAGACACCAGGTAGAAGAGGCCAACTACTTGACACAGACACCAGGTAGAAGAGGCCAACTGCTTGACACAGACACCAGGTAGAAGAGGCCAACTGCTTGACACAGACACCAGGTAGAAGAGGCCAACTGCTTGACACAGACACCAGGTAGAAGAGGCCAACTACTTGACACAGACACCAGGTAGAAGAGGCCAACTGCTTGACACAGACACCAGGTAGAAGAGGCCAACTACTTGACACAGACACCAGGTAGAAGAGGCCAACTACTTGACACAGACACCAGGTAGAAGAGGCCAACTACTTGACACAGACACCAGGTAGAAGAGGCCAACTGCTTGACACAGACACCAGGTAGAAGAGGCCATTCCAGCTACTGGGCCACAACTGACCACCAACTCACCTCTGTTGTATAGTCCAGTTTGACCATGTCATACTTTCCAGGGATTTTCTCAAAATTCCTTCGGGATGCCCAGTCGTTTTTCGTCTTGTCAGAAAATCTAAATACAGTTTTAGTGCATGACAAACATTGATATGATAAAACTATTTTTTGTATGATTTGTAAAAAATTGCAAGTTTTATTTTTCCCAGACGGCTGTGAAAATATAAGTTGTCTGCATTATGACTTGTTGGGAACATTTTATAAATCGTCTGAGAAATAAATGTATATCACTGACAAGTTTTATACATAAATATGAAATTCCTACAAAACAGCCTCAATACTGCTACATTTATCATCAATAATGTCTAAACCTGAGCCATACTTAATGACACCAGCATGTGACCAAGACCCACAGAATAAGCACAGATGATGGGTCAAAATCTACGTTTCAAATACTACGCTCCGAAGTAAGTAAGTTAATTCCTTCCTGATTAATATCTAAACAGTATAAAATCGTCAGCATCACAATTAGAACATTGTAGCGACTTGAGAGACAATGTCAGTACACACTTCTTGGTGAAGATCTCTTTAGCTTCATCCAGGTCTGGGCCGCAGGCAACAAGGTTGTTCTGTCCCTTGGCCCCCACACGCCCCCACCTCAGCCACACACTGTACTGACGTCGCTGGTCGTCCTCCAGCAGTTGGATTAGGTAATACTTGTTGTTGTTGTTACTCAAGTTTGTCTGCAAACCACCAGATAAATATGCATTTCAGTTTTATTTCAGTCCCCAGTGCCCAGGACAGCTCAATTCATTTTATATTTTACTTCCCAGAGACCGGTTCATTCAAACACCATGTAGATTTCTCTGCGAGGCTTTAAGCATTGAACCATGTATCAATTAATGTGAGTATTTGTACATAAATATCCATCGCTGTCAGATGTCAGATAGTCATACACGTTCGTAGTAGTTTTAAATAATGTATTTTGATATAACGGGTAGGTGGAAAATCCATGGCTTTGTATGTGTGAATATTTCATAAATAATGCATCGAGAGAATGTTTGAATGACTTTGCTATGCTGAACCTAATGTTTATTCTGGCGAATTGTAATTTAGAAAACCATTTGTACGTGCTCTAGTAGGATGTTGATGGGGCTGGGTATTTAATACAAGTAGGTTTTGATTGAAATATCTAGGCATCTGCCTGCTGATCAATTTATAAAATTTATAAATAAATTTGAGTTGCTTAACTGTATATGTCTTCAAGCTTTCAGAGGTAAAGTCTCTTAAAAATTGGTTCATTATGAGCATAGTAATCATTACAATTTATAATTATAATTTATAAGAATTATTTAAGAGAATCTGATATACAGTCAATGGGCCATGAACTCTGCAGATGTCACAAATGTCACATTATATATGTACAATGTAGATACATCATACATATCACAATCTGGAACCAAAAGTTGTCTGGGACATTTGAAAGACCTACTAAACAAGTCTGACATTGTGTGTAGTACGGGAATAATATGTAGTAACGGGTGTCTGAAGTTGTATTTAACTGGGAAACAGAAACCAGCGGAATTGTCTATTACATATACATTATATACCACACCATTATGCTGAAATGGCAACAATGAAATACCTGGTTTAGCATGACGTCATAGACGTCATTCCCCTCATAGTAGACGTGTGCTACTTTGAGTTTGGCGGTGCATTCAGGATCAACGGGTGCCTTGCCTTTCAAGACCACAGTCCTCACTATAACAAAGTGAATAAATATATATCTATTAATTTAACACAAGAATATTCTGTCCGTCATGTTCACCAAAACTCACAACAAAATGTGGCATATTTATTGATGCATGTGCCCGTATTCTAAATGTTTGTTATGACGTTTGGCCTTATTAATGGCATAAACTAATATACACACTAAAATTAGTTCATCGCAGTTCAGCAGTTTTACTATGACTCATCATTATAAACTACCTATAGACAATGCACAAAACCTTTTCATACTTGTTACACTCACCTGATTTGCCTCTCTCATCTTTCACAGCCGCCGACTTGTTCCTGCTGCCACTTGCCCCTGCAGCACGGCCATTTGTGACCTTGACACCTTCTCCACTGGCCTTCACCTTGCTCCCATTGGCCTTCACCTTGCTCCCATTGGCCGTAACCATGGTAGCGCTGGCTGATGGCGCAGACACGGGTGCAGCAACTGCATCTGAGATGTGAGTGAAATGGCTGGTGTTTCCTCAAAATACAGTGGACTGCATTTAACAGAATCACCTCAGCCACGAACAAGTTGATGTTGTTTAGCAGCCGATTCACGCAAGGTCCACATTTCCATCTGCCCAGAGACCCGTACGCCTGTTTTTATTATGGTCTGAGACTCTGAGTTCATTTTGTACAGGTGGTAATTTGATTTGTGAGACTAAGACTGATGATTGAACGTCACTGTAATTCATATGTTTATTATTAACTTGTGACTGCGTATGTTATTGTATACACATATCATAATGTACATTTATGAGTATCTGAATGTTTCGAGACTGGTAAACATAACATTTCCTTAAAAAATGTCTTCCTAAAATTCACCCTAACCTGAATCACAACTGTTAGAAGTTAAAATGGAGTGATGTTCAAAGCTATTAATAACTATTAAATGGTACTTTCCATTAAATAACCCATGCTATTTAAAATATTATGTAACACAATTACATTTCCATGTTAGACGGCGGTTATACTCATGAAAATACAATAATAACACTCTCAAAACTTGACAGTAAAAACGGTCAATATGTAATCTTCACAAACTATATAATATGAAAAAATGAAATAAGTCATAATTCAACTACCGGGTAATAACAATTTCAAGAATTCTTTGTGTTAACTACCTGATTTGACCTGCGTGACATTCCGTGAAAATCCGGTTTCTTCATTTGTTTGTTGCCATGGTTTCAAGCCAAGACTCACTGTGTACTCAGCGTCACGGACCTTGATGGAGACAGCAGGGGACTTGTCCATGAGACCACGCTGGAGTCTGACGGAGACATGGGCGGAGTAGGCGCTCCACTCACCCTGCTCATCTTCCCACTGCCATATTTGGTAGTCTGCAAACCCAAGTTCTCACACGTTCCAGGTGGGCCAACACATAACGGACGATCTCCTCATAAAGGTCTGCTGGCAGTTTATCCACGGAGGTTTTATAAATATGTGTTACGTTAGTTACACCAACTACTGAACGGTGTTGATATTTTATTATTGTTTTGTGGCTTTATTTGAACAGTTGATCACCTTCATTGATTCTGTTACATGAATCTGTAGACGCATGTGTAAAAATTTAGTTGAGCTAAAAAGTGACAAAAACAAATACAACAAAAGAGGAAAACTTCAGTTGAATAATTGTGTCTGAAAATCGCCCCCATTGCGATATCACATTCGCACAAGAAATTTGGAAGGTGTGTGTATTTTTAATATATTTCGCCAATTTAAAAAACAGAATGACAAATATTTACGATCAAAAACAACATAATTAAATATAACACAAACATATTTTTTGTACAATTTACTATAAATATTCACGCCAACTTGAAGCTAAAATATTACGATTAGAACTACAAAAACGAAGACTACCGACATAATTTGTTTGTATTGTTGCAGCAGTAAGAAATGAATGACTAAAACGTGTACTAGACTGTGTCATCCATAATGACTGAAACATGTGTACCATAGTGTATCATCTAACAGCTGAAATGTGTGTACTAGAGTGTACCATCTGACTGAAAAAATGTGTACTTGACTGTATCACCCAATGACTGAAAAATATGTACTTGACTGTATCACCTAATGACTGAAAAATGTGTACTTGACTGTATTACCCAATGACTGAAAAATGTGTACTTGACTGTATCACATAATGACTGAAAAATGTGTACTTGACTGTATCACCCAATGACTGAAAAATGTGTACTTGACTGCATCACCCAATGACTGAAAAATGTGTACTTGATTGCATCACCCAACGACTGAAAAATGTGTACTTGACTGCATCACCCAATGACTGAAAAATGTGTACTTGACTGTATCACCTAATGACTGAAAAATGTGTACTTGACTGCATCACCCAATGACTGAAAAATGTGTACTTGACTGCATCACCCAATGACTGAAAAATGTGTACTTGACTGTATCACCCAATGACTGAAAAATGTGTACTTGACTGCATCACCCAATGACTGAAAAATGTGTACTTGACTGTATCACCTAATGACTGAAAAATGTGTACTTGACTGTATCACCTAATGACTGAAAAATGTGTACTTGACTATATCACCCAATGACTGAAAAATGTGTACTTGACTGTATCACCCAATGACTGAAAAATGTGTACTTGACTGTATCACCTAATGACTGAAATGTGTGTACTTGACTGTATCACCTAATGACTGAAAAATGTGTACTTGACTGTATCACCCAATGACTGAAAAATGTGTACTTGACTGTATCACCCAATGACTGAAAAATGTGTACTTGACTGTATCACCTAATGACTGAAAAATGTGTACTTGACTGTATCACCTAATGACTGAAAAATGTGTACTTGACTGTATCACCTAATGACTGAAAAATGTGTACTTGACTGTATCACCCAATGACTGAAAAATGTGTACTTGACTGCATCACCCAATGACTGAAATGTGTGTACTTGACTGTATCACCTAATGACTGAAACATGTGTACTTTACTGTATCAGAATGACTTAAACATTGTACTTTGACTACAAAAGAAGACTGAAAATTTGTTTGATTGTTCAGCTGAATGAATGACTAAAACGTATACTAGACTGTGTCATCCATAATGACTGAAACATGTGTACCATAGTGTATCATCTAACAGCTGAAAAGTGTGTACTAGACTGTATCATCTGACTGAAAAAATGTGTACTAGACTGTATCATATAATGACTGAAACATGTGTATTAGATTGTATCATCTAATGACTGAAACATGTGTATTAGATTGTATCATCTAATGACTGAAACATGTGTACTAGACTGTATCATCTAATGACTGAAACATGTGTACTAGACTGTATCATCTAATGACTGAAACATGTGTACTAGACTGTATCATCTAATGACTGAAACATGTGTATTAGATTGTATCATCTAATGACTGAAACATGTGTACTAGACTATCATCTAATGACTGAAACATGTGTATTAGATTGTATCATCTAATGACTGAAACGTGTGTACTAGACTGTATTATCTGATTGCGAACCATTTGTGTCCTTGTCCCCCTTGACAGCACATCTCAGCCTCTTCTCCCAGCCGGTCTTTGTGTTCTTCTGAGTCATCTTCTCAAAGTTCACCTTCACCGAGACACGGTCATTAATGTCCAGCACCTCCTGCAAAATTATGCCAGTGTTCTATCATCACTAGTGTATTGGCAGTAATCTGGTTTCTAGATATGTTAGTTATATAAACATCAAAGTTTAAGGTCAAAGGTGCATTTAAATCAATCTTAAAATGTCTGATTTTTGAAATTTGTACTTGCAAGTGATATTCCAGAAGCAGTTTGTAAATGATGTGTGTGTATTTGGTCAAATCACGTTTAGTTCCTCACATCTCAACTATGCGCATCACTGCCATATTTAACTGCCTCGCCAAAAATATATGCAACTAAAATATACTGTAATGACTTAGACGGTGTATACTGCACTGTGCAGTCATTGCACTACCAAGGCATGAGTTAATAAAGAAAGACAAACAGAAACATCCAATAGTCCTTCGGCAAGTGTAAAGGAAGAATTTGTTTGTTATAACCTTGGCAACTGTGTTAATTCCATCTAAAATACATCTAATGACTACGATGGACTATAAGCCAGAGTTTCATCACAATATGGGGAGGGGTAGATAGACTGTCTGGCCATTCTCATATGTTCAACATCTATTTCTGTTGGCTTGATGCCAACAATTTTCTATGCGAGTTAGGTGGTCAATAGTCCAGTATCACACTCCAGTTATATTTCTAAATGTGTACTTACCTCCGTATCTCCAGCAGTGAATGCTGTGGTCAAGATGTCACCATGATTCGAGGCAAAGATGACCCACTGACCCTTGCGTTCCTCATACTCCCACTGGACGACAAGATGGTCCAAGCAGGGAGGCTCGACACTTACCCGTGCCTTCTTGGCTGATGCCCCAGAGGCAGCTCCTGTGGGCAATCACAGCAATAATAATGAGTAACACCCAGTCATCCATGTGAAAATGTGTTTCAGTAAGTTCTAACAACCTGCAACATATCACCAAAGGCAAGGATTGCTTTGAGTACCTTATGCTTACTCCATGGCAAATACATTCATTCGGATGTCTATGGAAAAATCACCTCAGATTACAAATTTACATTTAAAGGGATACTCCAGTCAGTGAGAGGTTCACAGTATTAACTTACATTTGTATACCATATTGGTTGTGCCAAGTAATTTTGCCCAAAGATCGTTAATAAACAATTAGTTATAGTTTAGTGGTATAAAAAACAGATTCAGGGCGCTGCCTTCTTGAGACTTATGCGCCAGTGACGTAAGCCAAATTGTTTACGTCACTGGCGCATTGTTGAAAAAGACAATGATTGGCGGAATCTTCGCTAATAATTGTGATTGTGACGTAAGCAATCCGCAACGTACTGGATACATCAAGTACCATTGGACAAACGTAGGATGTTCGAACGTGCATGCGCCAGTGACGTAAGCGGTTTACATCACTGGCGCATAAGTCTCAAGATGGCAGCGCCCTGAATCCAACATGGAGTCTTTCTGATACAATTATACTATAATCAATTGTTTATTAACGATCTTTGTGCACAATTATTATGCACAACCAATATATTATACAGATGTAAGTAAATGCTGTGAATCTCTCACTAACTGGGGTATCCCGTTAAGTGTAGGAAGACAACTCATCCCCGGGTTCGAGTTTAGTGGGGATCCACTGCCCCCAAGATTCACTGTTGGGCCCCTAATAACCCCAGGTCTACAGACCTGATTGCTGACTGGCCCATTAAAATCCCTATTGTGAAATTGTTAAAAAGATTTTGAAATACAACCTGTAATGCAACGTATATAAAATCCAATAAATACAAAATTGCAATCCTATGATTTGTCAATGCTGTTCGCTTTTGTTGTTGTTAATTATGCTCTGTCACCAGCTCACCGCGTTATCTATCTGAACAATCTCCAGCAGGGACCAGCACTGTGGCCTGGGACAGACTGTTTAATTTTCGTGATGGCAGATGCAAATCAAAAGTATGGTTCTTTTTGGATTGATGAACAAAAGAACATCATCAATGTTTACGACTGCTATATGGCCAACCATGTCAACAAGACCGGAACATGCTCTGTGGGGAAAAGGGATGTACTGCCACTTGACACCCTTGTCCTCAACTGACAGTCATGTGTATGTGACACAAATAACTTTTCTAGATGGCGCCACCAGAAGTTTTGTTCCACATACCTGTCTACAGGTCTTCAAGATGGGCAGGAGGCTGGCCAGGGTAGGAACAGACTACCGGGTAGTGTAATTACAACTGAGAGATCAAATGACTAGTGGTTTTTTTGGGGGGGCTAACAAGCCAACAACCCACTCAGTTCCATACACTGGCACATGTAGGGTTTAAACGAATCAAACGACGGATCAACTATTATTCTAATAAATGAGTCAAATAACACTCCGGAAAAATGGCAAATAATACCATTCACATAAAGGCACACTTTTAATTAATTTAAGACTGGCATATTATAGTATTTCATGTCAAGGACCTCGGTGCTACACAAACTGACTGACGGTTCCTGTTTATGCAGGATAAAATTATTGCCAGTCACACATGTTTTGGTGGACACATGGGTGTCAACTGTTAAGCCAGTTTACAAACTTTTAAATGTGTCTCTGGTGACATGAAATGGACTACAAACACACATGTGACACCATTTACACTCACTTTCAAGGCATAACTAACAATATCTATGGTTTTGGGAGACCTTTTTTTGCTCCTTCATTTTTTTACCCATCCACCACCCGTCCACCATATTTCTACCCGTCCATATTCATTTTTACCCGTCCAAATGACAGGTGGACGGGTCTCTACATAAAGTTGTGCTGTTACATAAAACCCTTGGAGTGTAGACATAATTTTTGTGTGATATCTACAAGACATTATGAATTTAGGACAAACTCCTGATTGCAACTGGAATACACAAAGTGACCTCTAATTCTATCAGTCTGGTATCAGCAACTAAACAAGCTAACAATATGTTTTCATTGTTGACCTTATAGGCAGAGCCCAAACAGTAAACTCTGCATAAGCAGGGTTAACTTTTTGATATGTTATCAGGGTTATATGTGACCTGCGACCAGCCATGGCCGATTAATTGGCCCGAGACTCTTTCCTGCATGAAAAACATTTTTAGATTGTGTAATCTATAACTGACCTGTGGCGCACATTTGGTACCATCGGATAGCTGACAGATTTTTCAAGATTGTGTATATTTATTCATGTGAAGATTGAACTGAATAACAGCTAGTTACAAGTGGGCATAGAAAACATGTGACATGGTTGTTGCCCAAATTTGAGTGGTTTACTACGCCTTCTGTAACGAATTTACGCATCCATTCATAAAGGCTCAACCCCCGCATACGTGGTACCAATAGAAAGCTCTGTTCTTGTCCAATCTGGTAAAAATAAACATATGGATGGGGCTGGTCCAGCGAATCAGAACCAAGCTTTCAAACACTGCGACCCCGCAAGGGCAGAAATAACAAGATGGCGGACGTTCGTGTCGAAGAACTTTCCAGATTCAAACGTTTTCTTTGGAAGTTTGGATTATCTAAAGTTACCTCGGATATGTTTCGACAAAACAACTGACAGTATTCTAGAATACAGGGTGTATCGCTATTATACTAGTTCAAATAGTTAGAATGACTCTAGATGCATTTTGGTGTGAAAAATCTACCGTTTATCAGCACAACGTTTCACCACTTGCGCCGCTGGTTTGCGCCGGAGCTTGTAGCAGCGATTGCCCGGCCCCAATGTTGGAACAATTTCGTAAAAATAAAAGTTATCAACGGATTCGATTCATTTTTTATTATTTGGCAGCTAACATGTATGGCTACATATACAGGAAGTAAGAAATATGTCCACTCAGTAATTATTTGGGAGCAGGATATAGTGCGTTTGTTTTTTCCATTTTTTTTGGATGGCGTTCAGCTAATAATATCACCATGATTATCCGACATAATTGAGATAGTATAATTTCATTATAATAAAGAGTTAATTTGGCAGTAAAATGATGCCTCATTCATATTTTTATAATAAATATTTGCAGGGTTATGAATGTTATTGTAACAGTATGCAACAGAGGATTTTCGCTGGCCAGTAGCAGGGTTAATGAAGTACATTTGTAATGAAATATAGGCATAGAATTACTTGAAATAATTATGTTATCAGGATACACTATAGAATTTAACATTCTCAAAGAATACCCTGCTTTAATAACTCACTGAACGGCTTATTACGTTGCATGCTATAGACTTTCACTCAAATGTAATGCTTCGTCAGTTGTTACCAAATGTTATGGAATTAGTGACTAAAATTTTATGTTCTGCATGTAAATTTCCATTTCACCCTACAAACAGGCTTCGAACCGGCTTAGTTAATGCACATTAACTGAGCCGGTTCAAATATTTGACGTGTTCACACTATAGAAGCTGGAGTGGGGGGAGTTTCTGTCCACTAATCTGGCTATAGACAAGTGGTGGATATGGCATGCATTAATTGAGCATTGCTGATGCTTCAGATAGTTAGATGGTGTTAACACACATATCAGCGCTGAGCAATCCTGAGGATTGGATACTGCGCTATATAAGAACTTACCTTTACTTTTTAATCAGTTTGTTTTGATTAATGATTTAGATGATGCAAGTGGGTGGGGCATTAATTAGGTCAAGTGATGCTAAGAGCCCAGACTGGCCAACCATCCCCGGCCTCAACATGTGGCGTTAATTAGGTCAAAGTTGATGCGACTTGGCACTAATCCCCTTTGCGTTCACCTAACAATCTGAACTGGTTCAAAACTAAACAGGTTCGAAACCACCCCAAGGAGGATTTTGTAGTGTGAACGCTCAACGGGAGCGAAACCGGTTTCGTACTGGGTTAAATTTGCTAGTGTGAATGGGGTATTATTTAATTAAGTACTGGATTAACAACGAATGATCATGCCATGCCTTGGCGGTTGGCCATGTCCCTGGGACTGGGTACGACTGCATTTGGTTTCTGTATCTGTAACTGGCAAAATGTCCTAGGGACACATCACGCCAGTGTGCATGGTGGGTCGTCTGACTTAATTGTTAAAATGTTGGACCAAATTATTCTGAAATAGTTTAGTGATTCACTTGAGACAGTGTTTGGGGGGGAGAGAATTCCATTCTTTAATTGTTGTTGGGAAGAAGCAGTTTCCAAATATGTTTGCAGAGTATCTAATTTGCAAGAACTGACTGTCATGTTTACGTGAGGATCTAGTGTTGTGTTGGATATAGTGATCTAGTGGGATATCTATAAGGTTATGTTCCATTTTGTATATTATGCTAAGTCTTTTAATTGTTCTTCTTGTTTAGAGGGGGTGTCCCACTGGAGGTCTTTAAGAAGTTGGGTTACTGTTCCTGGTTCTCTAGAATAGTTTTGTGTACAAAATCTGCAGCAGCTTGTCTTTGGATTCTTTCTAAGGTTTTAATATGTTTTAGGCAGTGTGGATCCCATGATGCTGACGCATATTCAAGTATTGGTCGGACAAGGGTTGTGTAGGCTATTGACTTAATGTGGGTTGGGCATTTATTTAGATTTCTCCTAATGACTCCTAGAGTCTGTTGTGCTTTCCTAGCGACTGAGTTGCATTGTGCTGTCCAATTTAATGTATTTGATATTTGTACACCAAGATAACAATGTGATTGAACAGATTTAAGTTGTTGGCCACAGAAGGTGTAAATATTTGGTGTCGGTTTTCTTGAGGCTAATGTCATTGTGAAGCATTTGGTGGGATTGAATTTCATAAGCCAGGTGTTTTGCCATTCCTCAAGTTTGATTAGATCATTTTGGAGGAGAGAAATGTCATTGTCTGATTTAATTGGTTGATATAGTACTAGTAGGCAGTCATCTGCAAAAAGGCGAAGTTTAATCCATGTTTTAAACTACTATGAAATGTTAATGTATAAATAAACCTATTGGATCCATTGCCAAAGGTATTGTTAATGTTGCCACATAGCAGTAGTAATCAACAAAAGCAGTTTTACCGATGTTGTTAAAAAATGCAAACGTAAGCATGCACGAAAATAATCCTGGTTGGTTCTCAAATATCGCCCAATGTTGTTTTATAACCTATAGCATTTGTTTCTTAACTATACACTATCGCGATATTTTTTACCTGCATTTCGCTTCTTTGGAGGCATTTTACAAGGGACTGGATCACAGTTTAAAAACGAAGGATTCCTGACATAAACAGAGGCAAGTGGGTTGTAAATAAACGCATCACAACCAACATTTCCCGCCAGTTGTATTTGTGTACTCACCCGGTAGACGGTGCCACAATCGTTTGATCGCCAATGTCCTTCAGCCAGACCACAATAACGATATTCTTACTAGAGATTGCTAAGGGCTATGTGTAATCGAGCTTGACAATTTTTTTAAATAATAATACTAGTTCTAGTATATTTGTCTATAGCCTACACAACCCTTGTCCGACCAATACTTGAATATGCGTCTGCATCATGGGATCCACACTGCCTAAAACATACATATTAAAACTTAGAAAGAATCCAAAGTGAAAGTGAAAGACAAGCTGCCAGATTTTGTACACAAAACTATTCTAGAGAGCCAGGAACAGTAACCCAACTTTTTAAAGACCTCCAGTGGGACATCCTCCAAACAAGAAGAAAATTAAAAGACTTAGCATAATGTACAATATGGAACATAACCTTATAGATATCCCGCTAGATCACTATATATCCAACACAACACTAGTCACTAGATCGATCCTCACGTAAACATGAGTCAGTTCTTGCAAATTAGATACAGATACAAATTTATTTGGGAAACAGTTTTTCCCCAAATTTTTCTTAAATAAAAATTGGCTGCCGATAAAACAAAAGCTCAAGTAAAAAACACTAAACTATTTCAAAATAATGTAATCCCCCAGATTTTTAATCACATCAGACGACCCACCATGCACATATAGTCCTGGGTTTTGGTTTCCTAGGCATTTTTTTCCAGTTAAAATTGGCAGTTTGTAACTCAAAGGGAAAAGAACCAAATGTTTTCCTTGCATGTGTCAAAACTTTTAGTCATAACTTTTATAATTGGTTAAAAAAAAAGGTAATTGTTTTTTAAAGAATTGGTTTCCCCCCCAAAAAAACCTTTGGTTTTAATTTTTTGGGCCAATTTGGGTGCCAAAGGTTTTTATTCCTTTTCAAAGAGTTTTTAAAAAATGATGGTGTTAAGCAATGGGATTGGTTTTCCAGTAAAAACTTTTTAAAAGACATAGGTTTGATTTCCATTCGGTGTAGAAAGCCCTCAAGCTATGTGTAGAAAAGAAGCTAATTGACAATCCAAGTAACCCACTTTTTCTGGGATATTTGTGAAGTTTGTTTTTAAACACACCCAGTCTGCTACTATTTTATTTTCATTTACACATCATATGTTAGAAATAATTAGGTTAAAACCTAAAAAATGCAATAAATAACTACTGCAGTTTGGACACAAACAACATTTTATTGAAAACAAAGTGCATCATAGTTCATTAACAAATCAAATTTAAAATGTTCAGTTTTGAACGCTGTTCACTTTTGCACTTACAAAGTATCCACCGATATCAATGTTAACACAAGACATGATTCTTATAAAAATCACCCATCTCCCTATTAATTTATTTGAAATAGCTAAAGAACAAGATCGGGGTGATTAAATCCAGAAAACAAAATGCATTGTTACTTATATAACAATAATTATACAATTATGGAATGTTTCAAGAAAATGACTGTTAATAATAGCACAACACCTGGATATACTAGGCAGGTACGTCTAAATTATGTGGATTTTTAAATCCATTTCATGTAACTCCATAAGGTAATGTAAAAACAAAATGTAACAAACCATCAGATAGCACAAGACATTATACCAAACAGCAGGCTAGATTTTCATAAAATTGAGTATTTGTTCTTTAAACTGGCACTTGGTTTCTGCTTGACAATGTTTCATCTGTCTGCCCAATGAGTTTCTTCAAGCAAGTGTTGAAAAGAACACATGGACTTAGCACTGGTTATGTGTCTTCTGGACTTAGCATTAGTTATGTGTCTTCTGGACTTAGCATTAGTTATGTGTCTTCTGGACTTAGCATTAGTTATGTGTCTTCTGGACTTAGCATTGGTTATGTGTCTTCTGGACTTAGCATTGGTTATGTGTCTTCAAGATAATTACTGACTTAAATCAACAGAGTACGTAATTTTCAGTAGTGATTAAACAATAAAGTTATTCACAGATGTGGAACACCTGCTGCCATTTTGACCAGATCCAGTAGAAAATAATTAGTTGATTTGTCTGATGATTCCTTTGAACCTACGACACATTTCAACAAAGAAGCATAACAGTTAATACTACACACGTTCACTTTGCGTTTTTGTAAACAAGACTGAAATAAGATGAGCAAATCAATGAATGAAGGAAGAACATTTAAACTGAATGTAAACAACAATCAAACAAAACAGCACTTATACAAAGGTTGACTAGAAAGTTGATATTGCTTATACTACACAACTGTAAATATTAAGCACCGTTGGGCCTTTCGTGTACATGGAATGTGACCTCATTGACAAAAGCAACACAGCCAACTAATTAATTAACATTGATGAACACATGGCTGCTTCTCAGCTTAAAGTCTTAAACCAACTCGCTGCTTCAAAAAAGCAATTGACAATCCAATACAATCCAATTACAATAAATACATATTATACACACATGTGTGTTATGTAGGTAGATATAAACAGTTAACTACTATATGGCATCCATCCATACGTCAGACCATGTCACAGCCAATCGGCGTAAAGGGAATGACAAATTGACACACTTTGTAAGCTGCCCTTTAGTTTGCCACAGGTAAATGTCACGACAAACATACACTGATACATATTAAACAAGAGTACAGCTGAAGTATTACTCCAGCATTTGCAAATAGCAGTGGTACATGTATACTGGGTAGTCCTTGCGAAGCCTACAGACTTCTGTCATATGCACCAGGAAAGTACATAACAGCATAAGTACACTGTGACAGTGTTACAGCACACAACTGATTATAGGCCTTTAAAAGCAGATTGAATATAGGCCTTTAAAAGCAGTTAGCAACACAACACACCACAAACGATAATCACAAGGTATACCTAGCTACGAATGCTATACACATGCAGATAAAGATTGCTTTAGTATTACCATAACATATGTTTGCACCGGCCATAGGCTGCAACAGCACAAAAAGAGTGTTGATGCATTTGCCTCATAGTTGTCAAATGTGACATGTAAATAAAGAAAATACAACAATGCACACAGAGAGAGCACCAGGACTATTAACCTCCACAAATAAACATCACAATATAGCATGACGGTCAATATAATAAGCAGACACACATGTGTGCAGTTGTGTACACACACACCCACACACAATTTCAGTGTTTCAGATGGCATTGGGGCCAAGCCATGAAGTTGGCAGCAGACAGAAAACATTGGCGTTCTTTGGTTGCGGCCTTATGTGTGATCCCACATGAAGATGATTAAGTAAGTAATTATATTTCAGAAATAGTCAACAACCTCTTTCCATACAATATATATGCAAATCTATAAGAAATCAGTATAAATCTGTAGTGTAAAAAAGAGTTACACTAGACAACTGTAGAGGAAGGGCAGCAATATGAGATTATGCAAGACTGTCCCACTAACATACTTATCAGTTTTTTAAACTCGTATTGTTTGTTAAATACTAGGGATACTGTACAGTATAATTGCTCAACTCCAGGATGTGTGTCATGGAAATAGTGTCCCTGGTAATGTGGCAGGAGCCTCTGCAATGTGTCATAGAAATAGTGTCCCAGGTAATGTGGCAGTAGCCTCTGCAATGTGTACTGTTACATAAATATGCAATGCACAAATTGTTTCCAGCAAACTTTGTTATAAGAAACACAGATATATAACCTTGAACACAGATGTGTAACCTCAAACACAGATATATATATAACATTATTTCTATGTTTGTGCAAGAGGTTGTGTAGTTTTACATTTAAAATGCTATATAAAAATGTATTTTCATGGCTTGAAGTTGTGAACCGGCAATAATTTATGTGTACTTAAATATTTTATGCAATTTTACTGCATCCACATACATATAATATATTTAAACAATACATCCACATAACAATGGTAGTTATATTAATAATAACAAATGTGTAAACTTTAAAATGTCAATATTACTAAATGTAATATCATCATCCAAATTAACTACTATTAGAAATTCATCAATAAATAACACATATGATCACGAAAAGTAAATATTGTATACAATAAGAAGTATTCTTCTGTCAAGAGATCAGACAAAATGCAGAGACCAGTGATCCATCATGCTGCATTTAATGCACATGTCTTTGTGCGTACATGCAAACGTGTTTGTCTTTAAACATACACAGAGCATGTCCAAAAAAATGTATTGTACTATGTATGAAGTTAATCATACAGTCTGACAAACTAAATAAAAAAATTCAACGTCCAACTGATAAATTAAGCAAGTCAACTGAACAAGACATTCCATGTATCTACAATATAAACTTGAGATTCATTTTCTAAACTCATATCTTGACTCAACAGGGTAACTTACAAAACATCTGCATAGCAAAATGTACCATATTCTAAAGGTAAACATGATTGCATATCACCTGTACGTAACTACCATAAATAATTTGGAGACATTTATTTTCTGTTAATAAATGTTTGTTATTATTTACTTGAGATTGCTATCTTTAACACACAGGTAATTTGTATTGCTGACAGCAAGGGATCATCGTGGGATAATCTCAAGTTGCAATCAGACAATTTCACAACAGATAATCCACTTCACCGACAACAGGGATAGTATCAGCATTGGTGACACATGTCACCAGCAATAGGGGACTCTCTCAAGAGAGGTGTGTGACAGTACTGGCAGTAAGGGTCCACCTTAATAGAGGACATGCTATTTCAAGAGAGGTGATCTAATATAAAGCCAATATCAAGAGAGGAATATACACACTGTCAATTGGGGACCATCTCAAGAGAAGTGATCCACAATAGTGTGAACGGGGGACCACCTCAGGAAAGACAACCCACCCAATGACAATGGGGACCGTGTCAGACTGGCTCACTTCACGTTGTGACACGGCGTCATTGTGCTGTGACTGTAGCTCTTTGAGTAGCTGCTGCTGTAGTCGCTGTCGGTGGAACTCTTCCGTGTCGGAGACCAGTTTCCTTGCGTGTGACTCGGACTGCTCGTGCTGCCCAACACAGACAGTGACATCGTGTCACCGCTGGTCCCCTCTGCTACTTGGGTGGTCTTTGCCTGCCAACACCACTCCAACATGGCGGTCACCTCGACCTCGTTACTGGGGTCAGACATGGGGCGACTGTGGGGGTTGGGGGTGGGGCTGTGGCGGTTGTGAAGGAGGTGGAAGGGGTCGGGCGGGAGAGGGAGGGCGTGGGAAAAGAACCCACTACTGCTGTGATGGGGGTGGTGAGGGTTGTCACCAGTGCCCGAACGGTGACGCAGGCGTGACAGCATGTGGTGGTCACGTGATGCCGCAGGGTCAACAGCTGACGACGGGGTGTCTAGACAGGGCGTGGCCAGGGTGGGGTGGGCCACCAGCACCTCGATGAGGTCATCCACTGTCGGACGACCCTCAGGGTCAAAGTTCCAACATGCGTGAAGTTGTTTTCGCCTGTGAATAATAATAATACGCGTGAACTTTCTATATGACATCCTGCTCCATACAAGTAATACAGCAATGCTTTACAATGTTAGGGGTAGCTAGACAGGATATTTTGTAATGGGCCATCAACATAATTTGTGTGTGCCCATGCAGTAAAGTGGGTCTCGTGTGATTGACTAAAATATACGAACATGTTTCTTGCCTAATCCCGTTTCCATCGCAACATGCAAAATGGCCACCATTTATATCACATCTAAAAATTATTTTATTATAATTTTTTTACCAATTCTAGACAACTTGGTGGACACACCTTCAATGAATATATTTATTACAGCCCTGAGAACACCTATTGGATAACAAATATACAAACTGATGACCAGAAACCCTCCTTTAAATGATTACGTGAGAATTAACTGCCGCCTGTAAACTCACAGTAGCATGGGGTGTTTCTGGGGCAGGAGGATGGTGCTCCCTGCCTTGATGTATTCCACCACCTGTTTGTTGGAGAAGCCTTGGTACGGGATGTTGCTGAAGGTCATGATCTCATAGAGGACCACGCCAAAACTCCAGATGTCAGACTTGTGTGTGAAGACGCCACTTCCCAGACTTTCTGGGGCCATCCAACGCACTGGCAACATCCCTGACAACAGACAGTCACGGCATCAGAACCTACTCAGGAAGGTTTCTATGGTGTAATATCCAAATCATTATATTATATTATATATATATATATATATTATATATATATATAATATTTATATATATATATATATATAATATTTATATATACATATATATATATAATATATATATATATACATATATATATATAATATTTATATAATAATATATATATATATATATATATATATATATATATATATATATATATATATATATATCGACTATAAACTACCTTTACACTGTAGTCTCTGGCCTGAGGTCAAACTAAACATCATCTCAACTTATACTACAACTCATAGCATAGAAGTATCCAGGCACACTGCACTTCTACGCATTTTGAATTAACGGGCTAGTCTGCACATATTGTGGTTAAAATGGCCTTGTGGTGTGTCATTGAACTAGTAAGTCTTTTTCAGAATATTATCGTCAAGCCGACCTAACTACGCTGGCACTGAGGGTGGTCACTGCCAGGGGACTTGTCACACTCAGTGGTTCTTTTGCACTCCAAATTGAGACGGGACTGGCATAAACATGATCTCTGAATCATGAAGGATAGACAGTCCACAACTGAGAGCCAGGTTTATACATCAAGTATCATGCCTCACTATACTGGTGTAGCTTCTTCTCAAAGAGTCTACAAAGCTCCCTTGAAAGAAAAAAATTATGACCATAACACTTTAAAAAAAGTTATCTTTAGGTAAATTTGACTTAATATGTATGACGTTATCTTTAGCTAAACTTCACTAAATATGTATGACATATCTTTACAACACCCAGTAGGCTGTGACAAGTTGTTGTCTTTGAAGTGTCAACATACCACGTTTGTTCAGTCGATAGTAGTCCGAGTCGTAGATGGGCTTAGCCATGCCAAAGTCACCAATCTTCACTACCTTACTGGCATCCAGCAGACAGTTGCGACAGGCCAAGTCTCTGCAACACACATGTCAGGTCACAGATAATGCAGCCAGTGGAGGACAGTATGCCACCAGTAAGACAACTTATTCTTCTTACCGGAACACAAACATTCTTTTGATACCAGACATCTATTCACTAACTATCATTGCTATTATTATTTTTAATAAGCTCGCGACCGAGAGAATCAACTCTAGATGGCAGGTGGATAAGGAAGGCCTTTGGCTTATACAATCTGCTGATAATCTGTTCCATTCATTTACTGTTCTTTGTCAAAATGAGATTTTTTTCATATGTAGTTTACACTGCTTCTTTGTTAATGTAACTCCATGTCCTCTAGTCCTTCTCTCTTCCTTAACTGAGAAAAAAATATTTCATCAATATTTTCACACCCATTACATATTTTAAATTCTCCTCTCAATCTCCTGGTGTCTAGTGTTGTTAAACCACACTCTCCTAGACGCATTTCATAACTAATATCCCTGAGTTTTGGTATCACTTTAGTTGCTCTCCTTTATGCTCTTTCTAACATGTCAATATCCTTCTTGCGATATGGCCTCCATGCTTGTATACAATATTCAAAATGAGGCCTAACTATTGGTTGTTTCTGCCCGGTGCTCTAATCAAAATCTACTGACAATGAGGATGTCAGGAAGGGAGACAACAGACTTCACACTGTGGGTGCTTGGTCATCAATCTAACAGTGTCCACTCACCTGTGTACGTAGTGCAGGTCACGCAGGTACTGCAGCCCATACGCTATGTCAAGGGCCATCCGAGTGAGGTTCTCTGGACTGACATCTTCTGCTTCCTTCGTTTTCTGACTGACCAACTGTCTCCGTGCCAGCAGGAACGTCTTCAGGTCACCTGGACAGACAGAGAGCATATGGCGAGGGAGGCAAAGGGAGAGGGCATAGAGTGATTGAGGCAAGAGAAGGGAGCACATAATGATGGTGGTAACCAAGGTAAGCAAAGATAAAGGAAGCATGGAGAGATACCAAATTTAAATAATTAACTCAACTAATTAACATAACAAATTATGTTATTTTATCTAAGTAACGTGTTCCAATTATTGTTTACTTGTCTTTCACACACATTTTATATTAACTTTTCAACTTATTTCTTATCAAATGACAAGATGACAGTAGAACCAACCATGCAGCATGAACTCCATGATCATGTAGGCGGGCTCGCCCCGTGTACACACTCCCAGCAGCTTCACTATGTTTCTGTGCTCAAAGCGCTTCATTGTTTCCGCCTCACTTAGAAAGTCCAGCTGCAAACAACCACAGTCCTTGTGAGACAAACACAGACTGACAGAATAATAGTAACAACCACAGTCCTTGTGAGACAAATACAGACCGACAGAATAATAGTAACAACCACAGTCCTTGTGAGACAAATACAGACCGACAGAATAATAGTAACAACCACAGTCCTTGTGAGACAAATACAGACCGACAGAATAATAGTAACAACCACTTATTTCTTATCAAATGACAAGATGACAGTAGAACCAACCATGCAGCATGAACTCCATGATCATGTAGGCAGGCTCGCCCCGGGTACACACTCCCAGCAGCTTCACTATGTTCCTGTGCTCAAAGTCAGCCGTACAGAATATAGTAACAACCACAGTCCTTGTGAGACAAATACAGACCGACAGAATAATAGTAACAACCACAGTCCTTGTGAGACAAATACAGACCGACAGAATAATAGTAACAACCACAGTCCTTGTGAGACAAATACAGACCGACAGAATAATAGTAACAACCACAGTCCTTGTGAGACAAATACAGACCGACAGAATAATAGTAACAACCGTAGTCCTTGTGAGACAAATACAGACCGACAGAATAATAGTAACAACCGTAGTCCTTGTGAGACAAATACAGACCGACAGAATAATAGTAACAACCGTAGTCCTTGTGAGACAAATACAGACCGACAGAATAATAGTAACAACCGTAGTCCTTGTGAGACAAATACAGACCGACAGAATAATAGTAACAACCACAGTCCTTGTGAGACAAATACAGACCGACAGAATAATAGTAACAACCTAGTCCTTGTGAGACAAATACAGACCGACAGAATAATAGTAACAACCGTAGTCCTTGTGAGACAAATACAGACCGACGGAATAATAGTAACAACCGTAGTCCTTGTGAGACAAATACAGACCGACAGAATAATAGTAACAACCGTAGTCCTTGTGAGACAAATACAGACCGACAGAATAATAGTAACAACCGTAGTCCTTGTGAGACAAATACAGACCGACAGAATAATAGTAACAACCGTAGTCCTTGTGAGACAAATACAGACCGACAGAATAATAGTAACAACCGTAGTCCTTGTGAGACAAATACAGACCGACAGAATAATAGTAACAACCACAGTCCTTGTGAGACAAATACAGACCGACAGAATAATAGTAACAACCGTAGTCCTTGTGAGACAAATACAGACCGACAGAATAATAGTAACAACCGTAGTCCTTGTGAGACAAATACAGACCGACAGAATAATAGTAACAACCGTAGTCCTTGTGAGACAAATACAGACCGACAGAATAATAGTAACAACCACAGTCCTTGTGAGACAAATACAGACCGACAGAATAATAGTAACAACCGTAGTCCTTGTCAGACAAATACAGACTGACAGAATAATAATCACAAGGTATGCCATATTTGTAAACCATATGAAAGTTGTCATTGGATGAATGGACACATAAAGGAACTAAGTGCATCATCGGTTCTGCTTCATCCAGATTTAGACATATTTCTGATCTAATGAATACATTTTATAATAGTAATTTAAAAAATAAAGGCAAAACTGTGTATCATTTTCAACTGCTCTAACTCTAACAGTGACTGACCTTGTCCTCTGTGTTTGAGCCCATCTTAAGTGTCTTTACAGCGACTGCGACCCACGAGTCACTGATGCGGGCCTCCCCACCATACACCGTCCCAAACGCCCCAATGCCCAGCTTGCGGTTGAGGACAACGTGTTCCCGCGCAATCTCCCACTGGTCGAGGGAGAGCCAGTTGTCGTCTCCCAGCAGGCCCAACTCCTTCATCCTCTCCTGGGTGGCTCGCACCTTCATGTCGTACCTGGGCCACAGACACCTCAACTGTAAGCTACAGTTGTATCAGATTGCAGTTATATCACATTAGCTTGCTACGGAAGTGCCCAAATGACCACTGGGGCAGTAAGGATCCATTCAGGGATGTAGACGAGATTCTCACAAGGAGTCTGTAAGTTGATTGTCTCTGCTATCGTAACAAAGAAGACCCAATGTCAACATTCATCCTGTGGACAACTGCTCTTGGCAAACAAGCAGAGGTACTGGAACATGGGGACCTGGACCCAACAGTTACAAACAGATGAGGGACAGAGAGGTCTGAAGACAGACTACTGGAAGTAGCAGGGGTTGATAATGTATTATTATATTAGTCTAATAATATATTAATATGTACAGTTTCTTCTAATGATAACATACTAATATGGGCATTTCCTAGAGAGCATCATTTATCACCAATAAACATGTGATGAGGTGAGTGGGAGTGGGACAGTCTGCGTGACATTGTCGTCTCGATGACGGAGACTAGCTGGACATATACTTCATTTATCAAGATAGTGACTGGGACATGTAGCAATGGAATGGGCGCCTGACGGTAGCAACAGAAAGAGAGAAAGAAAAGCTGACAAAGACTTGGTGCGAGATATTTAATACAAATCTGGGAGAAATATTTTTACACGTATAGATAATAAAGAAATCTTGATGACAAATGGAGAAAACTTATCGCCCGATGTACCACAAGGAACAGGAGGAACTTAGTAAAACAACGATTGAACAATGTTTTATTTTTCGTTGGGGATACGACGTACCTTCGTTTGACCGCGACCAGACACAGGAGCATGATGAGGCCAAAGAGGAGGATGCCCAGCACGTTGGCGATGGCGATGGCCGCATCACAGTCGGTGTGCAGGAACGCTCGCCACCGCTCTACAGTACACGTCTTCAAGTCTGCACCAACAAGTGAATGTTACACAAGCTGGTGACGCTGGAGAATAACCGTTGGACGGGTGTGGTACCCCAAAGGATACCTTGTTCATGTCCCCTCTGTAGCTTTAAGTTAACATTTATTTAGTTGATCTTGATCAAAGGTGGCCAGAGTTCAAAGGTCCAAGAATCAAATCAGAAATGCTTGTAGTAATTGTTTACAAGTTAAGTCAGGGAAAATTCAGAACTAGAGGATTTAATAAAACTACGGAACAGTTCAGTTTATTTTTAATTATGTTCAACACACTGTACTGGCATATGTAATATATAAAACAATATATCTGTATGTAGAATAATGGTAATATAATAAAGTATTATTATGGTAAAGTCTTCATAATTAACATTAACATGTGACTCGGCAGCAAATAATATCACATCATAAACATCAACAAAATCAAATAAATCTTTCTTCCGAGATGGACAGGCTACAATGGGATGAAATGTCAACGACCAGAGTCATCACAAATGGGAAGCCCACCTTGTCTTCCATCTGATGGTATCTTCCCTCCAAGCCAGTTGACTGCCGACAGGTCAAGGGTCAATTGTTGCTTCTTGGCTTCTTTGTGTGACTTGAACTGGCCGATCTGGTGGCTGCAGTTGCCCACGTACTGGTGGACATTTATGATGCCTGTGCGGTCAGCGCCGTTGAACTCAACAGGTCCAGAAGCCCCTGAGAATCGCACGTTGGCCAACACCTTGGCAAACTGTCTGCAAGCAGCAACCAGCAATGATGTGGATACTTATTAGGGCAGAAACCAAGCAAAAGTCCTTAGTTCAATATTATGTACCAAAGGGTGCTGCATGCACATGGCACACACAGGTGTGGTGTGTCAATGTATTGGTACTGGATGCTACACGAGGAATACCTTCATTCCCATCTAAGCAACACTGAATTGTTTATTTTGATTGCCCTTTGAGCTGGTGATGGCTTTATAAAAGACAAAATTAATTAGTCACAAATGTTTGTGTCTTGTTCCTGTATTGTATATTATATTATAGGTTATCAGCATGTATCATTCAGAGAGGTTAAAGTTTAACGAACAACAACGGATTTGATGCCTTGAGATGTGAAACCCCTCAGTTTTTTAATGCTACAGTATGTAATAGGGCGTGTAAGTGTCGCGTGCGAAAACGAGGCTGGGGGCTGTTGGGGGTAGGAAATCCATATTCTCCATCTTAACATATAGGACTTATGGTGGTGTGGTCAATGTGGAGAGACCGTGGGTTGTGTCCATATGGTGGTGTGGTCAATGTAGAGAGACCGTGGGTTGTGTCCATATGGTGGTGTGGTCAATGTGGAGAGACAGTGGGTTGTGTCCATATGGTGGCATGGTCAGTGTGGAGAGACAGTGGGTTGTGTCCATATGGTGGTGTGGTCAGTGTGGAGAGACAGTGGGTTGTGTCCATATGGTGGTGTGGTCAGTGTGGAGAGACAGTGGGTTGTGTCCATATGGTGGTGTGGTCAGTGTGGAGAGACAGTGGGTTGTGTCCATATGGTGGTGTGGTCAGTGTGGAGAGACAGTGGGTTGTGTCCATATGGTGGCATGGTCAGTGTGGAGAGACAGTAGGGTTGTGTCCATATGGTGGTGTGGCAGTGTGGAGAGACAGTGGGTTGTGTCCATATGGTGGCATGGTCAGTGTGGAGAGACAGTGGGTTGTGTCCATATGGTGGTGTGGTCAGTGAGGAGAGACAGTGGGTTGTGTCCATATGGTGGTGTGGTCAGTGTGGAGAGACAGTGGGTTGTGTCCATATGGTGGTGTGGTCAGTGTGGAGAGACAGTGGGTTGTGTCCATATGGTGGTGTGGTCAGTGTGGAGAGACAGTGGGTTGTGTCCATATGGTGGTGTGGTCAGTGTGGAGAGACAGTGGGTTGTGTCCATATGGTGGTGTGGTCAGTGGGAGAGACAGTGGGTTGTGTCCATATGGTGGTGTGGTCAGTGAGGAGAGACAGTGGGTTGTGTCCATGTGGTGGTGTGGTCAGTGTGGAGAGACAGTAGGTTGTGTCCATATGGTGGTGTGGTCAGTGTGGAGAGACAGTGGGTTGTGTCCATATGGTGGTGTGGTCAGTGAGGAGAGACAGTGGGTTGTGTCCATATGGTGGTGTGGTCAGTGTGGAGAGACAGTGGGTTGTGTCCATATGGTGGTGTGGTCAGTGTGGAGAGACAGTGGGTTGTGTCCATATGGTGGTGTGGTCAGTGTGGAGAGACAGTGGGTTGTGTCCATACGGTGGTGTGGTCAGTGTGGAGAGACAGTGGGTTGTGTCCATGTGGTGGTGTGGTCAGTGTGGAGAGACAGTGGGTTGTGTCCATATGGTGGTGTGGTCAGTGAGGAGAGACAGTGGGTTGTGTCCATATGGTGGTGTGGTCAGTGAGGAGAGACAGTGGGTTGTGTCCATATGGTGGTGTGGTCAGTGAGGAGAGACAGTGGGTTGTGTCCATATGGTGGTGTGGTCAGTGTGGACAGACAGTGGGTTGTGTCCATATGGTGGTGTGGTCAGTGAGGAGAGACAGTGGGTTGTGTCCATATGGTGGTGTGGTCAGTGTGGAGAGACAGTGGGTTGTGTCCATATGGTGGTGTGGTCAGTGTGGAGAGACAGTGGGTTGTGTCCATATGGTGGTGTGGTCAGTGTGGAGAGACAGTGGGTTGTGTCCATACGGTGGTGTGGTCAGTGTGGAGAGACCGTGGGTTGTGTCCATGTGGTGGTGTGGTCAGTGTGGAGAGACAGTGGGTTGTGTCCATGTGGTGGTGTGGTCAGTGTGGAGAGACCGTGGGTTGTGTCCATATGGTGGTGTGGTCACTGTGGAGAGACAGTGGGTTGTGTCCATATGGTGGTGTGGTTAGTGTGGAGAGACAGTGGGTTGTGTCCATGTGGTGGTGTGGTCAGTGAGGAGAGACAGTGGGTTGTGTCCATATGGTGGTGTGGTCAGTGAGGAGAGACAGTGGGTTGTGTCCATATGGTGGTGTGGTCAGTGTGGAGAGACAGTGGGTTGTGTCGACCTAAAGACTGTGGGTTGAACTCACTTGGAGGTCTTGTCAGTGTGCAGAGATTCGAGAGCTGACGGGTCGTCCAGCAGAAGTTCATTGAGACCAAGAGCAAATGTCCACACCGCATCATACGCATATTTCGCGTACGGACTGTCATACTTCTTGATACCCTGGAAATAAACACTTGTGAACTGTCATAAACCCTCGCAAATGTTCAATATTTAACAGAATGATAAAATATTACTCAAGGAGACCATTGGAGAAAGCCTGAAAACAAACCCAGAATAATTCTGGTCATTCATTTAAGCAAACAAACGAGAATGCACTGGCATCTCTACATTGCAAACAAATGATAAAACAATCACAAACAATCAGGACAAAGCAAATACCCATAACAACCAAATCAGCTCCGTGTTTACGAACTGTAGAGCCAATGTACTTACACTTTGGTGCCACGTATCTGTCATTGCAATCTTTTACAAGAAGTTTATTCAAATTCGACACGTAAAACGTAATTACTCCTCCACCCACTAGACATCGACTACCAACCAGCGACCATTTTGATACATTAAGTGTATGACTGTTACCATGACGACAGACTCACCAGTATGTCCAGTTTCCTCCTGTAAATATCTTGCCAGTCTTTCACGCTGAGGTTCCCGACCACTTGTACCTCCTCCGGCCCAAAGAACAGGTAACTGAGGGCCCAGTAGCCCTGCACTGCCTGGGCCATCTCTGTACCGCTACACGTCAACATTGCATTCTGGTGCCGACTTAGTGTCCGGCTGTGCCACCAGGTGTCCGTGAAGAAGGTCGGCATGAACCACACGTAGCCTTTGGCTGCTGTCATCCCCTGTGACAGACACCGACATGAATGTTTATTAACTGTCGAAATGCATGAATGTTGTTTGTAGCCATTGATAGCTCCAATTACAAGATTCAGTTTAAGATCGAATGTAAACTTGCCAGGTGGGTAAAATTACATGTCGGAAAACGTTTAGCCAAGTAAGGTATGGTCTAACCTGATTTTACCTTCTAATACAGCCAACTCCAAATTAACGCCATCCTACCAGTCCTAAAAATATTTTCATAACAATAAAAAAGTCCCACTAGTAGGATGTCTTTCTATTCAGGTCGAATACACTGTACAGCACATCATAATGACAATAGCCATGACGAGAGACAGAAGGCACACTATCCACCTGTCTGTAGGCTTCACACAGAAGGTACACTACTACCCACCTGTCTGTAGGCGTCACACAGAAGGTACACTACCCACCTGTCTGTAGGTGTCACACAGAAGGCACGCTACCCACCTGTCTGTAGGCGTCACACAGAATGGACACTACTATCCACCTGTCTGTAGGCGTCACACAGAAGGTACACTACCCACCTGTCTGTAGGTGTCACACAGAAGGCACGCTACCCACCTGTCTGTAGGCTGCACACAGAAGGTACACTACCCACCTGTCTGTAGGTGTCACACAGAAGGTACACTACCCACCTGTCTGTAGGCTGCACACAGAAGGTACACTACCCACCTGTCTGTAGGTGTCACACAGAAGGCACTACCCACCTGTCTGTAGGCGCACACAGAAGTACACTACCCACCTGTCTGTAGGCGTCACACAGAAGGTACACTACCCACCTGTCTGTAGGCTGCACACAGAAGGTACACTACCCACCTGTCTGTAGGCGTCACACAGAAGGTACACTACCCACCTGTCTGTAGGTGTCACACAGAAGGCATGCTACCCACCTGTCTGTAGGCGTCACACAGAAGGTACACTACCCACCTGTCTGTAGGCGTCACACAGAAGGTACACTACCCACCTGTCTGTAGGTGTCACACAGAAGGCACACTACCCACCTGTCTGTAGGCTGCACACAGAAGTATTCGGGCCAAGTGCTCAAAGCCTGTCACAATGATGATTCTGGCATTCGCAGCACGAATACCCGCCAAATGCTGAAATACAACAATATCAACCTCATAAAGTGAAACCATTTTACACTAAATACACAACGTAATGATTCCTATATGTGGTATTTATTTGGTTCACTTTGTAGAAAACGTAAAGATAATACAATACAATACATTACAATACAATCTCATGATTGGTGAGCGGCTGCTGCTGTTGAAGGGACATAGCAGAAGTCATGTGACCAGTAAGGAGCTGTTTTCAAATTAGAACACACAGTAATTGCAGTAAGAGTTACAAGATAGAATACAAAGTAACATTAACAATAATTTGTTAACATTGTGATAGCTGTTCATAAATATGAAGAAAGTAACGTAGACTTGAATCTTTTCTTAAATTGTTGCAAACTTGGTAACTGTGTTATTTCACTTGTTAGTCCGTTCCATGTGTAGATCTCTGACAGTAATTGACAGTAGTCTGTGGGTCGTGTTCAATTTCCTAACATAAAATAGCTTACATTGTCTGGTATAATGCTTGTGTACGGCTGCAGTTGGTAACAAAACGCTTGTACACGACCTTCTAAGCAGTGGTTGTTTGCTTTATAAAGCATAACCATAGTCTTATGTGTAACTAAAGACATTACACATGTCAGGGAAATGTTCCAGTGCTGCCACCTACTGCCTGGATGTCGTCATCATTGAATTGCGAGACTATTTTGCGCCTGTACACGACAGTTACATCATTGTTGACAAACAGGTCGTGCAGATATCGGTGGTACTCCGGGAAGTCCTGCCCATCCTCTGCTAACAGCGCCACCTGTTGCCAGTCGAACTGCTTGAACAGCTTCAGGTAGATGGCGCTACAAGCAGTGTAAAACATGGTCCTTATCGTTGTTCTTTATTACAATTGGAAGCTAGAAAGAGTAACTCAGTTGCTGGATTATTCCATACTTGGTTACACGTCTACACAGCAACGAAATAAAAGCATTGGTTACAGAGGTGCCATCTAGAGGATTGTTCACCACTTAATTCTCCCAGGTAGTAGGGGTCGCTGCAGAGGCTGCTGCAGCTGATTGCATCAGTGCCATCAGGTCTTCTCTACCCGTAGTCCCCGGGACACCCCTTAACAAAACTCCTCTTTTAACTTCAGCCAATGAAATTGCCCACGAGGAGTGTGGTCAGCCTTTGGTCATGTGATATAATATTTTGTATGATTTCTGCCTCTCGTTGCTCTTATTACATGCAATGTCTACGATGTGACTGGGCGGATATTAGTTCTGTTCCCACGGCTGATACAGTAGCAACTATTGAAGTCTACTGCTATAATTTTATATTTTGACTCCGCTCACTCCCATGGTTTGCGTAGACGATCAGCCAGGGGTACAGTAGCGCAGTGCAACAATCCCTGGCTTGCAAGGACGAATGACTTGCAATAGCGGTTGTTGTGTTTATAAAATACATCAGCGTTGATAGATGAGAGGTGTGTGATCTGTGAAATGGAATGAAGAGATGAGTGGACCTTTGTTCCTGGGTAAGAGATGAGTGGACCTTTGTTCCTGGGTAAGAGATGAGTGGACCTTTGTTCCTGGGAACAGTTACACTTACAGTGCTCCCGAGCAACAGCTACAGATTATACAGCTTATGTACACGTGTTTCCTCATTCTTCGGTCTATACTGATTACTCGATATCAATAGCATGCAATATGTCAATCATATGGTAGCAAACACGTAAAACATTAGGTGGATTCGTAATTGTAACATGTACAGACATAGTGAATTATGTAACCATGACAGCAGGGATTTTCCTTGGAAATCACTCTGTGAGGACGTTTTCAAAACATGACTGACCATCATAGGCAATCAGATTTTCAGACAGTTGCACAATTGAGATATGGGAAGCCTTAACGTACCCGTTCTGTGAGATCTGTGGCACGGTGCGGAAGAAGAGAGGAAACTCCTGTCTGTTGCTGAGCTCCAGGGCCTCGGCACTGTAACTCACGGTCACCGTGTTGAAGTGCTTCGAGATGCCAGCGATTGACTTGGCTGCCTCCGAACAGCCGGGCCCTGTGGTGGAGTGGAGAGATACACCAACTGTAGACACGTCACACAAATGACAAGATTGTGCACATGTATATATATATATTTTATTTTTCATAAATATTTTTCACAGCAACTTTACATACTGAGTACATAATTTTAAATGCCACCTCTTATCCAGTGCTCCATTGTTTGACTGAGCTTTGACCTTAGGTTCTTTCCCATTTCTGCAAGTTTCTCCGTCAGAGATAATTGGCAAAACACGTAAGTGGCAGTTTCTGTTGCTAACTTGATGAAAACTGTTCCTGCTCGCGGAAACTCACCATGACAAGTGTTAATTCAATACACACTTTCCTTGACACTGCTGGACTTAGGTGTTTTTCACAACCTATTTTAGTCCCACTACCTGGTACTTCTTGGCATCAGTATTCTTCAGAAGCGATAAGTTCATGTTAAATCACAAAACATTGCTGGTTTTACTGAATATGGAGTGTGAATATGGATATTTGAATATATTACAAGTAATAGTCAAACTCACAATCTGGTTAGCATAAACAATCACAATTTTAGATGATAAAATTAACATATTAACTGATGAATGGACAATTTATGAAATTACAACACACGTAACTTGAGATAATAAATTGAACTGGCAGCTTATGGAATGTAAAAACTAAAAGCACAAAGAAACAGCAAACTGATTGCCATTTTGGTTTAATTTAGTTATGGGTCAAATAAAACTGGGATATTTATATGCTGTGAGGGAATGGAGTTTTAAGCTAAATGCAAAGGCTACAACTTTAAGATACACAATCCCAGTGTTATCTGGCAATAAATCCTTTTATATATGTGCTGGGTTGTTGCTTTATTTTGCTGTTTGGCCAATGTAACACATTCCATGGTGAACATAACACATTCCATGGTGAACATAACACATTCCATGGTGAACATTAAACACATTCCATGGTGAACATAACACATTCCATGGTGAACATAACACATTCCATGGTGAACATAACACATTCCATGGTGAACATAACACATTCCATGGTGAACACAACACATTCCATGGTGAACATAACACATTCCATGGTGAACACAACACATTCCATGGTGAACATAACAAAATGGCACATATTAAATCAGTACAACTGAGGGAGGATATTTTACAGTTTACATGTTCAAATATTTTGACCATCAAGTTTTTTTGTCTTAATCATTATGGGATTTCAACTGCAACTTAATTAGTGTTGGTTATTAATAACTTAAATTGTGTATCAATTAAATTCCAGTTCAAATCAGAATTGTACCAGGCCTGCTGCATTCACACCAAACCAGTGTGTGGCAGTTGTAGTGACAGCGGTGACAGGCTACGACCTACGCCATCCACACGATGACGTACACTGGTAACCAGGGGAAACATCACTTAATACAACACAGAATGTGTTGATATTAAATTCCACAGAACACAAGTAACAAGTACAGAATAACTGCCACATGCTGTGCACCTGGTGACTGTGGAATTACTTCTATGGTGTGACATGCTGTCTGTCACAGTATTCCAATTGGATTTACATTTACTACGAATAAACATAAGACAAGTGAGATACCATTTTCCCGTGCAGGACCAACTCTGTGGAACGCACTTCCTGAGGATATACGTTCCACAGAGTGCATGAACAAATTTAAAACACACCTTAAGACATTCTATTTTAAAATTGCTTTTAATGTCTAGTTCCTCTATACATTTTAAGATTGACTTTAATGTTTTAAGTGGCTCATCCAGCATGTAATATAATTGTTATTATTTATTAATTGCTTTTAGATTTTGATATATATATATATATATATATATATATATATATATATATATATATTTTATTTTATTTATATATATATATATATATATTTTTTACTTGCATTATATTATATTTCCTTTTTACAATGTGAACACTACTGAACAGAGCTTGTACTTTGGATTTTAGTGTATAAATAAAGTGTATTATTATTATTATATCTAGTCCTGGTCTCCTGGATATTTCACCTTCACAAAGTACAAACATCATTACCCCATCATATTCACACACTACTACTTGATACAGTTGGTTTCAATCTGACATTTTACTGATATCTTTATTTAATCATCACAAAATGTGAGTGAAGCATTGCCAACCAAAATAACCATTTCATACGTGTTTATATAAATTAAATCAGAGACACAACAAGACATCTGGTTAATAATTCTGTCCAATGTACACCTGAATTTTTGAATGGGGTAGGTGTCTTTGACAAGGTCACTATCCACCTAACTATCCACCTAGTATGCCGGCTAGGGGGTAGGTGTCATAAACAAGGCAACTACCCACCTAGTATGTGGGCTATGGGGTAGGTGTCACAAACAAGGCAACTACCCACCTAGTATGCTGGCTATGGGGTAGGTGTTATAAACAAGGCAACTACCCACCTAGTATACTGGCTATGGGGTAGGTGTCATAAACAAGGCAACTACCCACCTAGTATGCCGGCTATGGGGTAGGTGTCATAAACAAGGCAACTACCCACCTAGTATGCTGGCTATGGGGTAGGTGTCATAAACAAGGCCACTACCCACCTAGTATACTGGCTATGGGGTAGGTGTCACAAACAAGGCAACTACCCACCTAGTATGCCGGCTATGGGGTAGGTGTCATAAACAAGGCAACTACCCACCTAGTATGCTGGCTATGGGGTAGGTGTTATAAACAAGGCAACTACCCACCTAGTATGCTGGCTATGGGGTAGGTGTTATAAACAAGGCAACTACCCACCTAGTATGCTGGCTATGGGGTAGGTGTTATAAACAAGGCAACTACCCACCTAGTATGCTGGCTATGGGGTAGGTGTTATAAACAAGGCAACTACCCACCTAGTATACTGGCTATGGGGTAGGTGTTATAAACAAGGCAACTACCCACCTAGTATGCTGGCTATGGGGTAGGTGTTATAAACAAGGCAACTACCCACCTAGTATACTGGCTATGGGGTAGGTGTCATAAACAAGGCAACTACCCACCTAGTATACTGGCTATGGGGTAGGTGTTATAAACAAGGCAACTACCCACCTAGTATACTGGCTATGGGGTAGGTGTTATAAACAAGGCAACTACCCACCTAGTATACTGGCTATGGGGTAGGTGTTATAAACAAGGCAACTACCCACCTAGTATGCCGGCTATGGGGTAGGTGTCACAAACAAGGCAACTACCCACCTAGTATGCCGGCTATGGGGTAGGTGTTATAAACAAGGCAACTACCCACCTAGTATGTGGGCTATGGGGTAGGTGTCATAAACAAGGCAACTACCCACCTAGTATGTGGGCTTACTGGGCTATGGGGTAGGTGTCATAAACAAGGCAACTACCCACCTAGTATACTGGCTATGGGGTAGGTGTCATAAACAAGGCAACTACCCACCTAGTATACTGGCTATGGGGTAGGTGTCATAAACAAGGCAACTACCCACCTAGTATACTGGCTATGGGGTAGGTGTTATAAACAAGGCAACTACCCACCTAGTATGCCGGCTATGGGGTAGGTGTCATTGACGAGGTAGTAGAGGAACTGTTTGATGACCAGGTCAGTCTTGCACTGAGTGTCTTGTATAAGCAGCACCAGTTCGTTCTCCCCCAGAATCTCTGGGTCCCGATTGATCAACTCCAGCGCCATCTGGGCACCTGAAATAGAACCAATTCTTTCCAGTGCTGGAATGTGTGGACAACTGGCAGGAAATGCAATTATAATTATAAAATGTGTTTACTTCGCTTTTCTGGGTTTTAAACATTATTGCCATGTACATGTAAACCATAATGAGTGTTGTCATTTTGTCAAAGGAAGTACATTGTCAGAAATCTAAGGAAACTCAAAAGTATATAGGACAGTTAATCATCTCTTCTATAAATCTACTGTCCAGTCAGTTCTGTGCTACTGTCTAATTTGCTGGGGTGGAAGTTTGTCAGTGAAGGACAGAGTGCTGCTCAATCGCGTTGTCCGGTCAGTGAGCAAAATCTTGGTGTGACACTTCCAATAGTGGATGAACTTTTTACGAATCATGTGTGATCAGGAAGACGATAGACATTTTAAAAGACACATCTAATCCACTGCACTATTTTGTTGCAAAGTCTGGCTGTAGATATCTGTCTGAAAGAGCACGCACGAACCGATATTGTAACACTTTACTTCCAACTTCAATCAGGCTCAACACGAAATCGGGGAGGGAGGGAAGGGAGGGAGGAGGAGGGAGGGAGGGAGGGAGGGAGGGAGGGGGAGGGAGGGGGAGGGAGGGAGGGAGGGAGGGAGGGAGGGAGGGAGGGAGGGAGGGAGGGAGGGAGGGATACAATGGAGAAATGACCACTACTACTATTATTAAGATTATTTTGTAAAAAAAACCGAATATTGTTGTGTTATGTGAATGTCTACCATGTGAATTTCCCTTTTGGGATCATTAAAGGTTACTGTATTGTATTGTATTGTAATGAAAAAGCGTTTATGATGACACCATTATTTTACTAAAGTATTGGTAAAATACGTATTTTTAAAAGGGGGCAGAAATTCTTGAACAACCATATTTGGTTTTGTTTCTGATTCACTTAATTCATTAATAGACATTTTTGTATAAAAAACAAGAATATGGTGCCATATTATATATTGAAGGTATTATGTAGATCAACAAATCATTTGTAACCAATGAATGCATTTTAAATGGCACATTTCAGTATGTCGAATTCCCTTGAGTGGCGTCTCATTTGGGAACATCCCAACCGATTCCTATGCGAACACATGTCCATTCACGATACTGAGAAGGCATGATATACAAAATCATTAAGTGCAGTTTAAGATGTACAAATAGTTCATCCATTTGCTAACACTTTGTCCCTAAAACTAAACCCAATACTAGCATACATGTTTTTTCTATAACTGTGCCAAAGATCTGGAATCAAGTTTTTATCACTATGATATCGTCAGAAATTATAGCCAACGTTTGAAAAAACTCACCACATATTTGTTTGTAACTGCTATCCCACCCTAAACTTTTGGCGGTCTCTCGCTCCAATGACAACTCATTCCTGTCCCCATTTGTGATTATGCCTAATGATTGTTTATGTCGCTACTCTGCGCTTGGATTCTTGAGCATATAGGTGTGACATACCTGGGACGATGCCAGGTTGGCGCCAGTAGGGTCCGCGCAGGGGGAACATTCCGCCCAGGTAGATGCGTTTCTTTGTAAGCAGATTCTTTGGCATCCACTGGTGCCACACGTTGCCATGGTGACGCACCCACTTGCAGGCTGCCTCCTCCAATTTGAGGTCAGAGTTCGCGTACTGCGGGTTCACACCGACGTATAGACGCAGCAGGTCCTCGTACTGGTCCTGCGTGAAGGTCATGTGACTGATCACGTGATATGCCTCAGGTGCGTGCGTGCGGATCTTCGTCCACATGACCTTCATCAGCTGACTCACCTCAAAGTCACAGTTCTGTGGTCGTTCGTCAACAACCTTGGGGGGAAGAACACAATTGAAGTATTCATAATGACCTGGCAATGAGGTGATCAACTATTTTAAATGACATTGCAAGCTCCATTAGCTTAGGCATATTAACCTTATCTTAACTTATTTTGATGACAACTAAACAGTGGCAGGATGAGTGATTAGGTGATAAAGAAAGACAGATGACAACAGTCGGTTTTTACTAATTTTACAATTCAAAATCATATCATTTACAATTCCAAAATGGCAGTAATTGTTGTTTGCAAAATTAGAAATAACAAAGACCGATATCTCCACCACGGTAAATTACATCCAGGCTTCTGTTCAGTTCTGTTAAGTCCATCTAATGATCCAAACTCCTGTGGTGAGACAGCAAAATGGCTGTGTAGCCCCACCCATGCCCACATAGGCCGACTTCGATTGAGCTAAGCCGAGATCACTAGAGCGCGTGACCATTTTTGACATAGATTAGCAAGGTGAATCTTCAAGGCCGCTACTCGAGGCAATCATGAGTTCACTCGCATAACTGACGTCATTAGCAGTGATAGCCAAAAGGGAACATAGGCCCCTACTGCACAAGAAATTAATTAAACATTACATGACACAATCATTTAAAAAAATTAATCTGGATTAATGTCACCACATTCTATGAATTATAATTTAAGACCAATAAGATGAACGTCACAATTTATACACTAAACAACTGATTACTTTATTTTATTTATCCACATAAGGCGTTTATGTCCGTGATCATGATCATCGCTGTTCAGTTGGATTACGCGCATGGTACTGCGCGCGCAGTGTAAATTATCATAAACCGGATACCACGTTGGGGTTACCCGAGTAACTCGAGTAGCTCAATCGAAGTTGCCCATAGTGTCCCTACCTTGCAGTGGGGGAAGCTGATGCGGCTGTAGTTGCCCATAGAGTGTCCCTACCTTGCAGTGGGGGAAGCTGATGCGGCTGTAGTTGCCCATGGAGTGTCCCTACCTTGCAGTGGGGGAAGCTGATGTGGCTGTAGTTGCCCATAGAGTGTCCCTACCTTGCAGTGGGGGAAGCTGATGCGGCTGTAGTTGCCCATAGAGTGTCCCTACCTTGCAGTGGGGGAACAGCCTGAGTGTCCCTATAGTGGGGCATGCGGCTTAGTTGCCCATGGAGTGTCCCTACCTTGCAGTGGGGGAAGCTGATGCGGCTGTAGTTGCCCATAGAGTGTCCCTACCTTGCAGTGGGGGAAGCTGATGCGGCTGTAGTTGCCCATAGAGTGTCCCTACCTTGCAGTGGGGGAAGCTGATGCGGCTGTAGTTGCCCATAGAGTGTCCCTACCTTGCAGTGGGGGAAGCTGATGCGGCTGTAGTTGCCCATAGAGTGTCCCTACCTTGCAGTGGGGGAAGCTGATGCGGCTATAGTTGCCCATGGAGTGTCCCTACCTTGCAGTGGGGGAAGCTGATGCGGCTGTAGTTGCCCATAGAGTGTCCCTACCTTGCAGTGGGGGAAGCTGATGCGGCTGTAGTTGCCCATAGAGTGTCCCTACCTTGCAGTGGGGGAAGCTGATGCGGCTGTAGTTGCCCATAGAGTGTCCCTACCTTGCAGTGGGGGAAGCTGATGCGGCTGTAGTTGCCCATAGAGTGTCCCTACCTTGCAGTGGGGGAAGCTGATGCGGCTGTAGTTGCCCATAGAGTGTCCCTACCTTGCAGTGGGGGAAGCTGATGCGGCTATAGTTGCCCATGGAGTGTCCCTACCTTGCAGTGGGGGAAGCTGATGCGGCTGTAGTTGCCCATAGAGTGTCCCTACCTTGCAGTGGGGGAAGCTGATGCGGCTGTAGTTGCCCATAGAGTGTCCCTACCTTGCAGTGGGGGAAGCTGATGCGGCTGTAGTTGCCCATAGAGTGTCCCTACCTTGCAGTGGGGGAAGCTGATGCGGCTGTAGTTGCCCATGGCGGTGAGTGTGTTGGGCATCCAGTTGAAGAAGAGGGTGGGCAGGTAGTTGACTGTGCGCTGGTGCACGAAGCTGTGTAGGTGGGGACCGATCCACGCCACAGACACATCCAGACTGAGACTGTTCACCTGGCTCTGTAGCACTCCCATGTCCAGTTCTGTCAACACAGTCGGTCAATCAGTGACCACTAACCTACTGGAAGGGAATGTTTCTAGTCTGCATCTCTACCTGAAAATCTTCGTCGGCAAACCTTGATGTTTGTAAAACTTCACCGTGAGACTAAAAAGCAGTCAACAGCAACTCACTCGAGACTCAGAAAAAGTCTCAAACTACACCATCTTGTGACTCACAAAGCAATCCAAAATACCCTTGCAATTAAAAAACCACCATAATCAACCTTTCTTCTACTCCTTTCAAGCAGAATTATTTCTCTGTTTGTATTCTACGAACCACCTGTGCCTGGCTGTATCTGGTCAGCATCTGGTCAACAGACACCTGCCTAAGTATCTGTTTAGTAAATATTCACTCCCCTAAGTATCTGTTTAGTAAATATTCACTCCCCTAAGTATATGTTTAGTAAATATTCACTCCCCTAAGTATATGTTTAGTAAATATTCACTCCCCTAGGTATATGTTTAGTAAATATTCACTCCCCTAAGTATATGTTTAGTAAATATTCACTCCCCTAAGTATCTGTTCAGTAAATATTCACTCCCCTATGTATCTGTTTAGTAAATATACTCTCCCCTATGTATCTGTTTAGTAAGTATACTCTCCCCTGTGTATCTGTTTAGTAAATATACTCTCCCCTATGTATCTGTTTAGTAAATATACTCTCCCCTATGTATCTGTTTAGTAAATATTCACTCCCCTGTGTATCTGTTCAGTAAATATTCACTCCCCTAGGTATCTGTTCAGTAAATATTCACTCCCCGTAAGTATCTGTTTAGTAAATATTCACTCCCCTAAGTATCTGTTCAGTCAATATTCACTCCCCGTAAGTATCTGTTTAGTAAATATTCACTCCCCTAAGTATATGTTTAGTAAATATTCACTCCCCTAGGTATATGTTTAGTAAATATTCACTCCCCTATGTATCTGTTTAGTAAATATACTCTCCCCTATGTATCTGTTTAGTAAGTATACTCTCCCCTATGTATCTGTTTAGTAAGTATACTCTCCCCTGTGTATCTGTTTAGTAAATATACTCTCCCCTATGTATCTGTTTAGTAAATATACTCTCCCCTATGTATCTGTTTAGTAAATATTCACTCCCCTGTGTATCTGTTTAGTAAATATTCACTCCCCTAGGTATCTGTTTAGTAAATATTCACTCCCCGTAAGTATCTGTTTAGTAAATATTCACTCCCCTATGTATCTGTTTAGTAAATATTCACTCCCCTATGTATCTGTTTAGTAAATATTCACTCCCCTATGTATCTGTTTAGTAAATATACTCTCCCCTATGTATCTGTTTAGTAAATATTCACTCCCCTGTGTATCTGTTTAGTAAATATTCACTCCCCTAGGTATCTGTTCAGTAAATATTCACTCCCCGTAAGTATCTGTTTAGTAAATATTCACTCCCCTAAGTATCTGTTCAGTAAATATTCACTCCCGTAAGTATCTGTTTAGTAAATATTCACTCCCCTAAGTATATGTTTAGTAAATATTCACTCCCCTAGGTATATGTTTAGTAAATATTCACTCCCCTATGTATCTGTTTAGTAAATATACTCTCCCCTGTGTATCTGTTTAGTAAATATTCACTCCCCTATGTATCTGTTTAGTAAATATTCACTCCCCTAGTATCTGTTCAGTAAATATTCACTCCCGTAAGTATCTGTTTAGTAAATATTCACTCCCCTAAGTATCTGTTCAGTAAATATTCACTCCCGTAAGTATCTGTTTAGTAAATATTCACTCCCCTAAGTATATGTTTAGTAAATATTCACTCCCCTAGGTATTGTTTAGTAAATATTCACTCCCCTAGGTATCTGTTTAGTAAATATTCACTCCCCTAGGTATCTGTTTAGTAAATATTCACTCCCCTAGGTATCTGTTTAGTAAATATTCACTCCCCTAGGTATCTGTTTAGTAAATATTCACTCCCGTAAGTATCTGTTTAGTAAATATTCACTCCCCTAAGTATCTGTTTAGTAAATATTCACTCCCCTAAGTATCTGTTTAGTAAATATTCACTCCGCTAAATATATGTTTAGTAAATATTCACTCCCCTAGGTATCTGGTAAGTAAACACCCACACACCTAACCCTGTGGTCACTGGCAGTAGACGTACACCTACCCGGGTAGCTGGTGAGGAGCAGGGCACACTTGTTCTTGTTGTGTTGACACTGGCGGCCGTGGAAGATGCCGTTGGTGCAGCTGGGGCCGCTACAGAAGCGGAGGTTGCTGCTCTTGTCGCGGTGTGTCAGGTAGTTCTTGATGAGGCCGTGTTTGTCATTGAGCTGGAACTGTGCGGTCACTGCGTCCAGCTTGAGGGCACGCCAGTTGTCCACTATATAGTGGGACATCAGCCAGTTCTTCTCCGCCGTGAACACTGGGAGGAACCAGCCAAACCTACAACAACAACAACACATCTACTACAACAACAACACATCTACTACAACAACAACAACAACACATCTACAACAACACATACAACAACATCTACAACAACAACCAGGGTGTGTGTGTGTGTGTGTGTGTGTGTGTGTGTGTGTGTGTGTGTGTGTGTGTGTGTGTGTGTGTGCGTGCGTGCGTGTGGTTGAATGTGTGAGTGTGTGTGTGTGTGTGTGTGTTAGTGTGTGTGTGCGTGTGCTAGTGTGCGTGTGCGTGTGTGTGTGTGGTTGAGTGAGTGTGTGTGTGTCTGCATGTGTCAACTGTGTGTGTGGTTGAGTGTGTGAATGTGTGTGCGTGTATGTGAATGTATGTGTGTGAATACATAAACTGCCTGTGTGATTATGTAACTGCATGTGCACATGCATGCATTTTTACTGTGTGTGCATGTATGAATGACTGGGTACATTAAAATACTTCATCAGATGAAGAAATAAAACATTCTAGTGACACTTCAGCCAGCCCAACTTGACCACTGACCGTCCGGTTGGTCCGAGTGGACCATAGTCTACCAGGGGCTGGTATTTGAGCCAGGGTTCCAGGTTGAAGCCAGCGTGCATCCAAACCTCCAGATTCACCATAGTCTGAGGCACGGCCAGTCTTGACTCCAAGTGGCAGCTGTAACATTAGAGATCACACCAGAGAGAATCAATTATAAACAACCGATAGAGTTTAAATTTTATCCACATATAACAATATGTTTAATGATACAGGTGTTCTTTTATTGGTTAAGTTAACGTATTTATTGATATATTTATTAATTTTGCTGTCATGATTCAATATTAAAATAACTTGTACGCTGATGAAATATGTTTGTGCCGCTGACTTTGAGTACAGTTGTGTGAAAAACGTAGTTTCAATTTTTTTAGAAAGGATAACAAAGCTTTGGTGGAAACATAAGCAATGTCCATTATTACACATATCATAAACAACATAATTATTTATTACTGTTTCAACTTCTGGCATACGTAGCTTCCCATGAACAAAACCATAGCAATGATATTGTCATACATGTTGCAAGTGGTTGGATTGTGTAATTTATTATTGGCCTACACCAGGGCTTTATGCAGGATAAAATTATTGCCAGTCACACATGTGTTGGTGGACACTTGGATATTAACTGTTAAGCCACTTTACAAACTTTTAAATGTGTCTATGACCTGTAATGGACTACAAACACACATGTGACACCATTTTCACTCACTTTCAAGGCATAACTAACAACATCTATTTTTTTTTGCTCCTTCATTTTTTACCCGTCCACCATATTTCTACCCGTCCATATTCGTTTTTACCCGTCCAAATGATGGGTGGACGGGTCTCTACATAAAGCTATGGCCTACACAGTCACCTTTAAGACACTCATATGATACTGAGTAGAACTGACCTAGTACTGCACCCAGCCAGTCTCTACAGTGGACGGGTCTCTACATAAAGCTATGGCCTACACAGTCACCTTTAAGACACTCATATGATACTGAGTAGAACTGACCTAGTACTGCACCCAGCCAGTCTCTACAGTGGACGGGTCTCTACATAAAGCTATGGCCTACACAGTCACCTTTAAGACACTCATATGAGTACTGAGTAGAACTGACCTAGTACTGCACCCAGCCAGTCTCTACAGTGGACAGGTCTCTACATAAAGCTATGGCCTACACAGTCACCTTTAAGACACTCATATGATACTGAGTAGAACTGACCTAGTACTGCACCCAGCCAGTCTCTACAGTGGACGGGTCTCTACATAAAGCTATGGCCTACACAGTCACCTTTAAAACACTCATATGAATACTGAGTAGAACTGACCTAGTACTGCACCCAGCCAGTCTCTACAGTGGACGGGTCTCTACATAAAGCTATGGCCTACACAGTCACCTTTAAAACACTCATATGATACTGAGTAGAACTGACCTAGTACTGCACCCAGCCAGTCTCTACAGTGGACGGTCTCTACATAAAGCTATGGCCTACACAGTCACCTTTAAAACACTCATATGATACTGAGTAGAACTGACCTAGTACTGCACCCAGCCAGTCTCTACAGTGGACGGGTCTCTACATAAAGCTATGGCCTACACAGTCACCTTTAAAACACTCATATGAGTACTGAGTAGAACTGACCTAGTACTGCACCCAGCCAGTCTCTACAGTGGACGGGTCTCTACATAGAGCTATGGCCTACACAGTCACCTTTAAGACACTCATATGAATACTGAGTAGAACTGACCTAGTACTGCACCCAGCCAGTCTCTACAGTGGACGGGTCTCTACATAAAGCTATGGCCTACACAGTCACCTTTAAGACACTCATATGATACTGAGTAGAACTGACCTAGTACTGCACCCAGCCAGTCTCTACAGTGGACGGGTCTCTACATAGAGCTATGGCCTACACAGTCACCTTTAAAACACTCATATGAATACTGAGTAGAACTGACCTAGTACTGCACCCAGCCAGTCTCTACAGTGGACGGGTCTCTACATAAAGCTATGGCCTACACAGTCACCTTTAAAACACTCATATGAATACTGAGTAGAACTGACCTAGTACTGCACCCAGCCAGTCTCTACAGTGGACGGGTCTCTACATAAAGCTATGGCCTACACAGTCACCTTTAAGACACTCATATGAGTACTGAGTAGAACTGACCTAGTACTGCACCCAGCCAGTCTCTACAGTGGACGGGTCTCTACATAGAGCTATGGCCTACACAGTCACCTTTAAAACACTCATATGAGTACTGAGTAGAACTGACCTAGTACTGCACCCAGCCAGTCTCTACAGTGGACGGGTCTCTACATAAAGCTATGGCCTACACAGTCACCTTTAAAAGACTCATATGAGTACTGAGTAGAACTGACCTAGTACTGCACCCAGCCAGTCTCTACAGTGGACGGGTCTCTACATAGAGCTATGGCCTACACAGTCACCTTTAAGACACTCATATGAGTACTGAGTAGAACTGACCTAGTACTGCACCCAGCCAGTCTCTACAGTGGACGGGTCTCTACATAAAGCTATGGCCTACACAGTCACCTTTAAGACACTCATATGAGTACTGAGTAGAACTGACCTAGTACTGCACCCAGCCAGTCTCTACAGTGGACGGGTCTCTACATAAAGCTATGGCCTACACAGTCACCTTTAAAAGACTCATATGAGTACTGAGTAGAACTGACCTAGTACTGCACCCAGCCAGTCTCTACAGTGGACGGGTCTCTACATAAAGCTATGGCCTACACAGTCACCTTTAAAAGACTCATATGATACTGAGTAGAACTGACCTAGTACTGCACCCAGCCAGTCTCTACAGTGGACGGGTCTCTACATAAAGCTATGGCCTACACAGTCACCTTTAAGACACTCATATGAGTACTGAGTAGAACTGACCTAGTACTGCACCCAGCCAGTCTCTACAGTGGACGGGTCTCTACATAAAGCTATGGCCTACACAGTCACCTTTAAGACACTCATATGATACTGAGTAGAACTGACCTAGTACTGCACCCAGCCAGTCTCTACAGTGGACGGGTCTCTACATAAAGCTATGGCCTACACAGTCACCTTTAAAAGACTCATATGATACTGAGTAGAACTGACCTAGTACTGCACCCAGCCAGTCTCTACAGTGGACGGGTCTCTACATAAAGCTATGGCCTACACAGTCACCTTTAAGACACTCATATGATACTGAGTAGAACTGACCTAGTACTGCACCCAGCCAGTCTCTACAGTGGACGGGTCTCTACATAAAGCTATGGCCTACACAGTCACCTTTAAAAGACTCATATGATACTGAGTAGAACTGACCTAGTACTGCACCCAGCCAGTCTCTACAGTGGACGGGTCTCTACATAAAGCTATGGCCTACACAGTCACCTTTAAGACACTCATATGATACTGAGTAGAACTGACCTAGTACTGCACCCAGCCAGTCTCTACAGTGGACGGGTCTCTACATAAAGCTATGGCCTACACAGTCACCTTTAAGACACTCATATGAGTACTGAGTAGAACTGACCTAGTACTGCACCCAGCCAGTCTCTACAGTGGACGGGTCTCTACATAAAGCTATGGCCTACACAGTCACCTTTAAAACACTCATATGAATACTGAGTAGAACTGACCTAGTACTGCACCCAGCCAGTCTCTACAGTGGACGGGTCTCTACATAAAGCTATGGCCTACACAGTCACCTTTAAAAGACTCATATGATACTGAGTAGAACTGACCTAGTACTGCACCCAGCCAGTCGGTTCAGAGTGTCAGTTGCATTCATGGAGTTGTATCCACTGTGGATCTCAACTTTTTCATAGCCGAGGACTTCGGTGAGCAGTATACGAAGGATGTGGCTGGACAGCTGCTGAGAAGCACGGTCACTTGTCTCGATGGTGATGGGCAGGCTCTGACCACCCATGTAGAAGTGGCGTCTCGGACGCAACTCTGTAAAACACGAATCTGAGCTCAGGGGCACAAGTGATGCAACTACAAAGTATCATTCGACATAAACATGGGTGGGGCCGGGCAAAAGTCATCATTACAGCATGGCACTGTCAGTGGTTTAGGGTGGCAATGTGATTTCAAACAAATGCAATTTTTGTTTTTTGTATGTGAAATGTTCTAGAGTTGCTGTTGATTTTACCTTGAATTTACCTTGAATCCTCTTCTACTACGTAGTCGAGGAGTTGACGAGGAAGGGAGTCAATCGCTGACTCGTGTAATCCTCCGCCCTATTTCGTAGATACTTGTCAATGTGACCCTTAAATTGGTTGACGCTTGCGGACATAACAGCACTTCCAGGAAGTCTATTCCAATCGTTTACTATCCTTTGAGTGAAAGAGTACTTTCGTATATCAAGCCTAGAGTGTAATTTGTGTATTTTGTAAGGGTGCCCTCTTGTTTTGCCATCCTCATTTTCCATAATAAAGAAATCGGCAGGAAAAATACTATCCAACCCATTTATTATTTTAAAAACTTCCAATAAATCGGCTCTCACCCTTCTTGTTTCCAAAGTTGTTATTTTTAGTATTCTTAGTCGACCTGGATAGTCTAAATGCCTTAATTCAGGAATAATCCTGCTCATCCTTCGTTGTATAGATTCTAATAAATCTGTATCTTTCTGTTTAAATGGGCGCCATGCCTGAATACAGTAATCCAGGTGAGGTCTCACTAAGGATTTATATAGTTTTAAAACTACCTCTTTGGTTTTATATTTAAAGGCTCTATTTATCATGCCTAGCATTGCATTTGCCTTATTAGCTGCCCTGACACATTGCTTTGTTACATCCAGTGTTTCTGTGATTATGACCCCTAAGTCTCTCTCCTCGTGTGTTGTTTCAATGCATTCCTTTCCCATAAAATAATCATACTGTTTATTGTTGTATCCGTAATGTATACATTTACATTTTTCAGCATTGAACAACATCGACCATTCACTGCTCCACTCATTTCATCATGATAGGAAGTTGATTCCATATTTTGGGTTTAGATACATAGAAAGCACATTTATCGATGTTGAGCTGACTACTAGGAATAAAACCCTGTTGTGAAACACATGATCCAAGGTTCCTGGAAAATACAGGGGACTAATCAACTAAGACAGTCATTGGGTAGAAAAGGAACAATACTTGGTACTTGGTACCCGACTGTAGCTAATTTGAATCATGTTCTCAGATGAGACTAACATTTCTGGGGAACACTTCATTATGCTAATAAACTCATAGGGAATTCATCACTAAACAGAATCCTTTGTTAAATAAGATCTGAGATTTTCCCCATTTGATGTCAATCCTATCTCAAGCCCATATAAAAAATACCGGGGCGCAAACCCCAGAGTACTCATGATCCAAGCATCTAGGGTTAACTAAATGGATCCTAAAGCTGCACTTCTGTGATTAAGACAGTCCCATTTATTGTGTGGTATGCTAAAATATGACCAAATTACTCTGCATAAAAACACTAATTAAATAAACACAGACAACAATTTTATTTTACACACACAAACATGGTTATTTTATTTATTATTTGTTTATTTATGCCCTGGAAATATCCATCAATCTTCTTCCATTAAAACATGCAAATTTATCATCCTTTTCAAAGTACATATTTTATTTCCTGTGTGAGCAGCTAGTGCTGAGGAGAATGTGGACTTACTTGCAGCATGGCGGATACAGGGAGACTTGACCGCTAAACTGACCAGCTGAAGTAGGCTGACCACTAGCAAGAAGAGACTGAAGGGTCGTGTCCATCCCATTGTCCAGTGTCAAAACTATGACCAGTCTTTTGTCACTTGCTTCCTACCAACCAGTCACTGCAATGTCCTGGTGAAAAATAAACTGATTACATATCACAACATACACGGTACAGGCAGTGTCAGGCACAACAAGCATTATGCATCAGACCATAAACCCCACAAACAATTAAAAAAAATTATAATTATACAGATAATTGAAATGTTATTACATTAAAGGAAATGATTCAATACTTAGAGAACACAACCTAAACATATTTAAAGAAAGATGCTGATTAAACATTAGAAACAAATAATTAATGTTCCGAAGTACAGATGTATGGAATAGTCTGCCACAGTCTGTGGTAGGTGCTCCATCAGTCCAATCACTTGAAGAAAAACTTGATAAATTATGGAAAAACCATCCTATAAAAACAGACTTCACTGCACCACCTCTACCATGAACTGTCACCTTCAGACACAGTCACACAATCTCGACACAATGTTAAAGACAGAGCTAGCACAAGAGGCAGCAATGCCTAATACAAGAGAAAAGAACCTGTAGGAACCTGTAATCACTGAATCCATGTAAACAGTGTTTAGGCAAATTCTAGTCCATCCAGGCAGGCTTATATGAATGTGTCGCTCAACTAAAAATAATTACTGAATATAGAACCATTAACATTAGATTTTGAAGATGAAGATCGGATCACTGATGCCCAATGTGTATCCTGTGATCAGAACCATCCTATGGTGTCCTATAAGGTAATACACCAAATGTTGATACACGGTGTAACACCAAACAGTCACACTAGACTACTGGTCCTGATGAAACAAACACCCACCTCTATCAAAACACGGCAGATGTGTTGTATACGGCGTTGAGTTATATCTGAGCACAGCTAACAATCCGCAGCCAGCGTGTACACTGTACACACCACCGAACAGAATATGCATGTGAGAATATGTTTACTAACAACCACCACTAGAGGGCAGCGGTTGTCGTGAATAACAATTAACTGGCAGCTATAAACAGACACTCCACTGGCACACCTGCCACAGGATGTCACAATGCTTCAAGGTAATTAGTGCTTACTATTGTCCACTGTTAGCAGCCTGGGTGCTATGGACAACAGGTTTCTTGGACTTCCAGGCACATTCTTCCTGTTGTCCGGCACTGCGCCAATCCTATGCTTTGTGTTATATTTATTAGCAATATTATTCATTATCTAATTTGGAGGTATCACATCATCATGTCGTCATATGGACCTCAGAGTCACATGCATTTGCTGCATGTGCCTGTTGAGACTGGAATAAAGTTACTGAATCGAACTTCAAACACCAATAAAGCTCTATCGTCAACAATTAATCATACAACAGTGACACTAATTATTTCTTCTAAATACGTGTAGTTTATATAAGTCCATACTTTTGTTCAAGTTGTTGTTTTGGTTAGCTAATGTAATTATGTTTATTTGCAACATCCTGCTTGTCTTCTAAGAATATACTAGGTCCAGCTAGGACTGGGTTATAAAAATCGATGTCAAACATTCAGTACAAGGGAAACATTTGATTGATCAATTTCTGCAACTTTAGCTGCTAATATATACTCAAACTTACCAAATTATTTTTAATAGACACTATTTATTAGTTTTTTATTTAACATATGAGCCAAAGAAAGCAGCCAAAACATAATAATGATACGAGTCCAGTTTCATATTTTAAAGGTTGATGTTTATAATTTTGCATGATTTTGAGCTAGAGCCAAATGGTATTAAGATAAGACAGCTTTATGGCCATGTGTTCACATTATAGTTACAATAAAACATTGGAATGTGTAATGATATTGGTCGTCGTACTAGTACATTCACATCATAATACATTCACATGCACCAAACGATGATGATAAAATATACTACTACTGTACTTTAAATAAAATAAATAAGAACAATCACATAAAAAGGTCTGAATAAAAATAAAATTCTTTATAACATCGATACATAATTAATATGATCTAATAGAAATATATTAGCTTAAAATGTAAAATATGAAATAAATATATACATTATGATAAAATATACAATAAAAACTCATCGGAAAGTGGAATGTGTGTTTGCTGTGGGTGGGAGAAAAAAAAACTTCTGTTTTGACAGGGCTTGAATAGCTAAGGGGAAAAAGCCAGTACTAAAGCAGTTGGTCGTGGTTTTGATGGATCTGAATCAGCGACTAGATGGAAGAGGTTCAAACAGGTCATGGGCAGGATGGGATGAATCTTGAGAGATGAGAGTGGCTCTTCCTAACAGATGTTTGTAACAAATATTCTCTTGTGTACCTAATAAACATCTCAGTATGCTTATTTATTTAATGAAAAATGCAACACTGTGACCTTTCTCTGTCATGCCAATTGTGATTGATGGTGTATTACTCACCGAGCATCAGATGGCGTTTTATTTGACTAAGTTTCATTATTCATACTGACAGTCTGGCTTTTGGTGATCACACATTGTCATTGTGATCACAAAGTGTTATACTGTCAGAATTACATTGGCTGATTAGATGAATCAGTCAGAATCCTGAGCTCTCAGGAGCAAAGTATGGTACATTATTAGTTAAAATCACATTTGCCCAATTCCTCAAAGTCCATCGTAACTTGCTAGCACCGTTTGTTTTATTCACCACCTTTAGTTGAACTGTTATTCTGCAGTATTTTCTTCTCCTCCTTTTCCCACTAGGTGGGGTCAGTGGCCCGAATTCTTGATTTCCAGAATGTTCTGTCGTGGGCTTCCTCCGGGCTGATCCGCAGTTCCTGCATGTCCCTTCGGACGCAATCCATCCATCTCCCTCTTGGTCTTTTTCCTGGCACTATCATATCAACAATTGCTCTCACTTTGTTGTTTTCTTCCATTCTCTGCATGTGTCCATACCAGCGTAGTCTCATCTCTCTTACTTTCTCTTGTATGCTATTCACTCCTAGCTCTTTTCTGATGTCCACACTCTTTACTTTGTCTCAGTGTTACACCTTTAATTCACCTCAACATCCTCATCTCTGTTTTCTCGAGAATCTGTTCCTCCTTCTTTCTAACTGTCCAACATTCTGCTCCATACAGAAGTACTGGTCTAACGACAGTCATGTAGAGCTTGATCTTTAGTTTCCTTGGCATTTTCTTGTCATTGATGACTCCGGATAGGTCTCTCCACTTGCCCCACGCTGCACCGACTCTTGCTCTTACTGCTTCCTCTGATCCTCCTTCTTCACTGACTATTCAGCTGTATATGATTATTAAATGTAACTAAACAGCTACCCTGTACATTTATTTGGCATTGTATTATATGGTACACAAGAGTAGGTGGTGGTTAGATCTAGCATTCAGATTTGATAAGAACACTAAACATTGCAAGTTATTTGGTAAATTAATTGACTGTGGCTGTCCCACTTTTATTGTATAGCACCCAAAAAAATTACCATAAGATGATGTCAGGGCTTTTCTAGCTTTTTTACTGTTTCAAATGGTGTTAAACAGAGTGGTATCCTTTCACCTCACCTTTTCAATGTGAACAAGGATGACTTGAGCGTAAATCTCAACAAATTGGTTATCTTTATGCAGGCACCTTAATCAACCACTTGATGTATGCTGATGACCTCTGTATTATTTCTCCCAGTGTTGCTGTTTGAGAAAACTTACAGATCGCTGTGACAGGTATGGTGAATTGTTTAATATCTTGGTCATATAATCAACAACAGACTTACTGATGATGACGACATTGTCAGACAAATAGATGCCTTTATGCACAAGCTAATGTTTTAGCTCGAAAATGTTGTCTTTGTAGTACTTCCACCAAATTACTTTATTTCAAGCATACTGTAGTCCAATGTACATTTCTAGTTTTTGGTGCAAATTAAAAAATCTTAGCTTGAAAAGCATTACATGTCCCGTCACACACAACAACAGTCTCAGAATTCTACTTCACTTACCATGTAGCATTACATGTACCGTCACACACAACAACAGTCTCAGAATTCTACTTCACTTACCATGTAGCATTACATGTACCGTCACACACAACAACAGTCTCAGAATTCTACTTCACTTACCATGTAGCATTACATGTACAGTCACACACAACAACAGTCTCAGAATTCTACTTCACTTACCATGTAGCATTACATGTACCGTCACATACAATAACAGTCTCAGAATTCTACTTCACTTACCATGTAGCATTACATGTACCGTCACACACAACAACAGTCTCAGAATTCTACTTCACTTACCATGTAGCATTACATGTACCGTCACATACAACAACAGTCTCAGAATTCTACTTCACTTACCATGTAGCATTACATGTACCGTCACACACAACAACAGTCTCAGAATTCTACTTCACTTACCATGTAGCATTACATGTACCGTCACACACAACAACAGTCTCAGAATTCTACTTCACTTACCATGTAGCATTACATGTACAGTCACACACAACAACAGTCTCAGAATTCTACTTCACTTACCATGTAGCATTACATGTACAGTCACATACAACAACAGTCTCAGAATTCTACTTCACTTACCATGTAGCATTACATGTACCGTCACATACAACAACAGTCTCAGAATTCTACTTCACTTACCATGTAGCATTACATGTACCGTCACATACAACAACAGTCTCAGAATTCTACTTCACTTACCATGTAGCATTACATGTACCGTCACATACAACAACAGTCTCAGAATTCTACTTCACTTACCATGTAGCATTACATGTACAGTCACACACAACAACAGTCTCAGAATTCTACTTCACTTACCATGTAGCATTACATGTACAGTCACATACAACAACAGTCTCAGAATTCTACTTCACTTACCATGTAGCATTACATGTACCGTCACATACAACAACAGTCTCAGAATTCTACTTCACTTACCATGTAGCATTACATGTACCGTCACATACAACAACAGTCTCAGAATTCTACTTCACTTACCATGTAGCATTACATGTACCGTCACATACAACAACAGTCTCAGAATTCTACTTCACTTACCATGTAGCATTACATGTACCGTCACACACAACAACAGTCTCAGAATTCTACTTCACTTACCATGTAGCATTACATGTACCGTCACACACAACAACAGTCTCAGAATTCTACTTCACTTACCATGTAGCATTACATGTACAGTCACATACAATAACAGTCTCAGAATTCTACTTCACTTACCATGTAGCATTACATGTACCGTCACATACAACAACAGTCTCAGAATTCTACTTCACTTACCATGTAGCATTACATGTACCGTCACATACAACAACAGTCTCAAAACTTCTACTTCACTTACCATGTAGCATTACATGTACCGTCACATACAACAACAGTCTCAGAATTCTACTTCACTTACCATGTAGCATTACATGTACCGCCCATACAACAACAGTCTCAGAATTCTACTTCACTTACCATGTAGCATTACATGTACCGTCACACACAACAACAGTCTCAGAATTCTACTTCACTTACCATGTAGCATTACATGTACCGTCACACACAACAACAGTCTCAGAATTCTACTTCACTTACCATGTAGCATTACATGTACCGTCACACACAACAACAGTCTCAGAATTCTACTTCACTTACCATGTAGCATTACATGTACCGTCACATACAACAACAGTCTCAGAATTCTACTTCACTTACCATGTAGCATTACATGTACAGTCACACACAACAACAGTCTCAGAATTCTACTTCACTTACCATGTAGCATTACATGTACAGTCACATACAACAACAGTCTCAGAATTCTACTTCACTTACCATGTAGCATTACATGTACCGTCACTTACAACAACAGTCTCAGACTTCTACTTCACTTATCATGTAGCATTACATGTACAGTCACATACAACAACAGTCTCAGAATTCTACTTCACTTACCATGTAGCATTACATGTACTGTCACATACAACAACAGTCTCAGAATTCTACTTCACTTACCATGTAGCATTACATGTACCGTCACATACAACAACAGTCTCAGAATTCTACTTCACTTACCATGTAGCATTACATGTACCGTCACATACAACAACAGTCTCAGAATTCTACTTCACTTACCATGTAGCATTACATGTACCGTCACATACAACAACAGTCTCAGACTTCTACTTCACTTACCATGTAGCATTACATGTACCGTCACTTACAACAACAGTCTCAGAATTCTACTTCACTTACCATGTAGCATTACATGTACCGTCACTTACAACAACAGTCTCAGACTTCTACTTCACTTACCATGTAGCATTACATGTACCGTCACATACAACAACAGTCTCAGAATTCTACTTCACTTACCATGTAGCATTACATGTACCGTCACACACAACAACAGTCTCAGAATTCTACTTCACTTACCATGTAGCATTACATGTACAGTCACACACAACAACAGTCTCAGAATTCTACTTCACTTACCATGTAGCATTACATGTACCGTCACATACAACAACAGTCTCAGAATTCTACTTCACTTACCATGTAGCATTACATGTACTGTCCATACAATAACAGTCTCAGAATTCTACTTCACTTACCATGTAGCATTACATGTACCGTCACATACAACAACAGTCTCAGACTTCTACTTCACTTACCATGTAGCATTACATGTACCGTCACATACAACAACAGTCTCAGAATTCTACTTCACTTACCATGTAGCATTACATGTACCGTCACATACAATAACAGTCTCAACAATAACAGTCTCAGAATTCTACTTCACTTACCATGTAGCATTACATGTACCGTCACATACAATAACAGTCTCAGAATTCTACTTCACTTACCATGTAGCATTACATGTACCGTCACATACAACAACAGTCTCAGAATTCTACTTCACTTACCATGTAGCATTACATGTACCGTCACATACAATAACAGTCTCAGACTTCTACTTCACTTACCATGTAGCATTACATGTACCGTCACATACAATAACAGTCTCAGAATTCTACTTCACTTACCATGTAGCATTACATGTACCGTCACACACAATAACAGTCTCAGAATTCTACTTCACTTACCATGTAGCATTACATGTACAGTCACACACAACAACAGTCTCAGAATTCTACTTCACTTACCATGTAGCATTACATGTACCGTCACACACAACAACAGTCTCAGAATTCTACTTCACTTACCATGTAGCATTACATGTACAGTCACACACAACAACAGTCTCAGAATTCTACTTCACTTACCATGTAGCATTACATGTACCGTCACATACAATAACAGTCTCAGAATTCTACTTCACTTACCATGTAGCATTACATGTACAGTCACACACAACAACAGTCTCAGAATTCTACTTCACTTACCATGTAGCATTACATGTACCGTACACACAACAACAGTCTCAGAATTCTACTTCACTTACCATGTAGCATTACATGTACAGTCACACACAACAACAGTCTCAGAATTCTACTTCACTTACCATGTAGCATTACATGTACCGTCACATACAACAACAGTCTCAGAATTCTACTTCACTTACCATGTAGCATTACATGTACAGTCACACACAACAACAGTCTCAGAATTCTACTTCACTTACCATGTAGCATTACATGTACCGTCACATACAATAACAGTCTCAGAATTCTACTTCACTTACCATGTAGCATTACATGTACAGTCACACACAACAACAGTCTCAGAATTCTACTTCACTTACCATGTAGCATTACATGTACCGTCACATACAACAACAGTCTCAGAATTCTACTTCACTTACCATGTAGCATTACATGTACCGTCACATACAACAACAGTCTCAGAATTCTACTTCACTTACCATGTAGCATTACATGTACCGTCACATACAACAACAGTCTCAGAATTCTACTTCACTTACCATGTAGCATTACATGTACCGTCACACACAACAACAGTCTCAGAATTCTACTTCACTTACCATGTAGCATTACATGTACAGTCACACACAACAACAGTCTCAGAATTCTACTTCACTTACCATGTAGCATTACATGTACCGTCACATACAACAACAGTCTCAGAATTCTACTTCACTTACCATGTAGCATTACATGTACCGTCACATACAACAACAGTCTCAGAATTCTACTTCACTTACCATGTAGCATTACATGTACCGTCACATACAACAACAGTCTCAGAATTCTACTTCACTTACCATGTAGCATTACATGTACCGTCACATACAACAACAGTCTCAGAATTCTACTTCACTTACCATGTAGCATTACATGTACCGTCACATACAACAACAGTCTCAGACTTCTACTTCACTTATCATGTAGCATTACATGTACAGTCACATACAACAACAGTCTCAGAATTCTACTTCACTTACCATGTAGCATTACATGTACCGTCACATACAACAACAGTCTCAGAATTCTACTTCACTTACCATGTAGCATTACATGTACCGTCACACACAATAACAGTCTCAGAATTCTACTTCACTTACCATGTAGCATTACATGTACCGTCACATACAACAACAGTCTCAGAATTCTACTTCACTTACCATGTAGTGCAAGTTTTATGTTTGCCACCAATTATACTAAATCTTTTAATGAACGCATTCGTTCATCTATATTTACCCTTTTATGTTGTTTCATCAGTCTGAAAATCCTTTATTTACGAATTACTTTCATACCGATATACATTTTATAAGTCCGATGTACAGATACTGGAGATCCCTATTGTACACATAATATTGTATTTTTTACCCTATTTTAATCACTTATTCAATTTTATTTCATGACCTATTTTTTTTATTACCCATGTATTTATTATTTTACTTGTACCTCATAATTGCTTTAGTTTTTTTAAGTATTGTGCCTTTTTATTTTTAAATTGTATTATATTTTATGAATACATATGGACTATTTGTTTGAAATAAACATAAATATTGCGAAATAAACATAAATAATGACAAGAACAGCATGTTGATGTGTTGACGTATACCCATGTAATTTCCATTGAAACACAATTTCATGACGTTGGTAAAGATGTGTCCCTGAAGACTTCCATTCCTGACCCTGCTGTATACTGTGAAACTGAATAGTCATGTCCAAATATAATACTAATTAATTAAAATGCCTAATTAGTCTTCATCACCTTCCAGTTGTAATCAGAAAGTCAGAATGAAATGTATACTGTGTGGGCTGAATCACTGCTTCAGAACGGCGCACATTAAAAGGCGGGCCACGAACTGGCAGACCACATTCACACAAATGCCACCGATCGATATGCTCCATGTTTATGTGCGTTGTTATAGGTGCTGTTTTTACGGTGTTCTTGTGATGTTGAGAAGTCTTGCAATAATGACATACGTGTAACAAGCAAATTTAACTACACTACTATAAGTTAGCTATAAAAAAGATGAAATAAACATTATTGGATTTGTTGTTTGTTTGTGGACACTCTGTTCTTAGTATTACTATTTGACTACAACAATGACATCTCCTGCGTGCGTGCGTGCATGCGTGTGTGTGTATAATAAAATGTATACCATGTTCAAAATGAACACCCCTAGAAGCAACAGTATCCATATTTTTACCTTACCAAAAACATGCACATAAAATATAACAACAGTATTGGCAAATAAAACTCACAAATCAGTCTTTTCGTTATAATACTGTAGCACCACGCAACAAATAAGACATGTATCAATGTCACTATAGTAGTTTGACTTTAACAATGGCATCAACTGCTACACAAATGACACAGGATAAAGTAATATCAGTATATAGATTATATATATATATATAAGCCTGAGCCTGAATACACCTACAATTGACAAAGTTGTGAATACAACATTCATACGTTCACTTTTGCCTGCCAAAAAATCACAAATCAGTTTAAATGAGTAATATAAACATATAGGTCATAACAATATGCATGAATTATGGAATATTTCATAAAATAAGGTCACACATAGAGTTGTAAATGAGAACATACTAAAATAACTAGTGAATTAGTAAGGCCTAGCATTTTAATGTATTTCTAAGATTTTATAAATACAAGTAACACCATTCGGTATTACAATTAGAATTGTTAGTACAACATAATAATAAAAGTTTCCAATATTTACGATCACACGCGCAAACAACAACAAAGCTTGTAAATATGGAACAAAGATCGGTAGCATCTTTGTGAATGTGGTTTGTCGTTTCCGCGCGGTCTGCCAGTTCGTGGCCCGCCTTTTAGTGTACGCCTTCAGAACCATTACCGTGCTGTTAAATATTTCTTGTGGATGCATTCAAAATCATTAAAGCTCACCCAAAACTTCCAACTGCATCACTTTGATTGAAACTGTCAACAAATCTCCAAATGCACTGCCTGGTCCACAAAGTCAAAGACTTCAAAGTAACAATCTGGATTGTATTACTACCAGCATGAAGTCGTTTTACTCACCCTTGATGTCTATTTCGTTAGTGAATACAGTATACACAATCAGCGTCATTGATGCTATGGTACGTTGATCTTTTGACTTATCAATGATTCATGAATGTGGCTGTCATATTCGTGAATTCATTGTTAACGGTAGCGACCGACAGCGACACCGCGACTATGACAGCCCGAGGGAAACCCCTTGGCAAATTGGCGAGCGATGATAATGAATTAATATAACACACAAATGCAAACCTGTTTTGCTGTTGGCCATTATATTAGACAACCCGCATAAGTGTACGCACACAGTGCGTAAATGAATCGTAGTGAATCTGCTTGGCAGGGTCTGACAGCCTCCATCCTCAGACGGGACAGTTTGAGACAGTCGCTGAGGCTGGCCACTTCCGGTTCCTGTGTTTGCGGTGTTTACATAATTATTTAATATCATTACCCAAAGCCCTAGTACTAAGCCCAAGGGAACTACTATGTGCAGCATGCTGTGTAATTTATGCAAATATACGTGTAACGTGCATGTGCACATATTATCCAAATGATATAGTTTTATACATCTAACGCAGACATTGGGTTGATTCTAATTATGTGTGCATCGTCCTAAAAAATTGCATGTGTGGTGTACTGTGGCTGAAATCACTCAAAATTATCACATCATTAATGATGGTGCCTCGTGACAGTCGTGTCAACTGTAGTTTATGTGACAGTGGACAAGGCATTTAAAAATGTTACCTTATTATTGCATTTTCATAAATACTTAAAACAAATTTTCCATAATATTACTTATGATCTACACTGTGAAAATATAGAATTGTTACGAAGTTTTTTTTTTTTTTATAAAAAAAGACCTGTGATAATAGAAATATGTTGTTTGCATTACACATTTTCCAAAAATAGATTGCCATAGTTAGTTCAGATGTAAAACTACATTTGCAATAATTCTTATGCTTACATGGACTATAAGTAAGAGAAAAAACACTAACTAAAAATCGTGCATATTAAATATAACAAAGGCATACATGTAAAGGTGGTAACAGTAATGTTTTTTTCTAAGCTAGGATCTGCAATTGATACAGCTTCTATAACGAATGGTAAAACTATGTGTGCATTATTCAGTTATACATTACACAAGAATGCTTGTGTATTTATGTTGTGTTACCATTAATGAATGCATGTTTTCAGAAACTGTATAACACTGTAAATCAATGTAAGATGTACACAATAAGTTATTTTAATGTACTCATAGTTTTTGCGATATGAACCTTGTTATGTTGGATACAGCTAAGTTCCATTTAGAGTGATTTGTGTGTATTTGTGTGCATTACACTGTATTCCCAGTCAGTGCAGTTCAGTTTGTTACAAGAAAGAACATACTGTAGTGTGCTTTTTATTTAAAACAGTTACAGTGTATTGACAAATGTGTTATTTTAAGTAAGTTTTATTAAAAATTCACCCATACAGGATAAATTGTTATATCAATCAGGGCTATGTCCAGATACATTATTTTATGTGTACTTGGTTACATACACTTGCTATAAATGTAACTGATTAATATTTTGAAATTATTCTATTCTGTAATAGATTTTTCATTAATTTGAAAAATTATAATCAGTTAGTTTTCTAGCATGACATACTTTATGTAAGCTGTGTTTTATATAATGAAAATTGTAAACCATATGCATCATTATTACACACGTTAGGTAATGTTTAAAACCAACTTGATATGAGATCCAATGTGCTGTGTATAATCTGGTGGGTTATCTTTATTCTAGTGGGCTATCTTTATTCTGGTGGGCTGTATGTTTTGATGGGTTATTTTTCTTCTGGTGGGCTGTGCTCTCTCTTGCTCTCTCTCTCTCTCTCCTCGCTCTATCTCTTGCACTTTCTCTCGCTCTCTCTCCTTCTTTTTCTCGCTCTCTCCCTTTCTCCCGCTCTCTTGCTCTGTCTCACCCTTCATGGGGATCACCACTTCTTATCCAGCAATCACGTCTCTCTCTACCATTTCATCCAGTTCCTGTCTTGTAGCCAACCAAACATGACATATTAGATGGAAGACTCCAACTTTCCTAAAATAGCAGTCTTTGAACAACTTTCCTAAAATAGCAGTTTTTGAAGTATGACAACTCCCATGCCTTGATATTGCCACTGCAGTCTTCGGCATAATCTATGCTGACCTCAACAAGAGTTGTTACTGTTACACTTAACTTGATGACCCGGTAGAATATGATGCTGCCAGCGAGAAACATTTTATCTACATTCTTCTACAGTCCACATGTAGGTCTTATGTCTTAGTTGTTTGGGTTGCATATTAATTCCTTTTTTGCACAAGTGCAGGCCATTTATGAAGAAAGCATTAATATTCTATATACGTTGTTTATATATATATATATATATATATATATATATATATATATATATATATATATATATATATATATATATTATATATTACATTGGTATCAATACTTGACGATAGTTCGATGCATTTCAGAGATATCACAAAAGCAGCTAAACTTATTAAACAGAATCAATGCGTGTGCACACAACTTGTAATGTTTGCTTAAGGAACACCAGCAGGGTGTGAACCTGCCACACACAACACTGAATCGATATTATCCTAAACTATCCAAGTGAACAAAATGGTTAGACAAACAACTGACAATGCATTTGCATTACAACACAGTTGCAATCTAAATGCAATCAGTCACAACTGTATTTTATATTATTAGAACATTTTAATTTATATCATCTGACAGGAACACATCATTATTAAAAATCTAAAAACAAGTATGCACAAATTCACTTTTCTGGATAACACTGCTAACTTTGTTTTGAACTCTTCTTTTGTGAAAACACATCATCCGTCACCATGGCTGTCAAACACCCTATTTTAACGATTGTTTCTACCTGAAAATTACAAAACCAGTACAGTTGTTTCCCGCAAGCATGAGTTCTTAATGGTGGTTATTACAACAGGACATTTTGCATTACCTAACAATATCCAGCATTTTCTCTAATTGATTATCCTCTGTATGTCTAATGACATCCCAAATATGAATAGGGTATGTGTCATTTAATACATATTAGGTTTTATGTGGGGTATGTGTGTGTAAAATAGTTATGACATTGCTTTATTGACTAATACAATGTTGACATTGCTTTATTGACTAATACAATGTTGACATTGCTTTATTGACTAACACAATGTAACTTTATAATAGGACTGACGTAGACTTGTTCAAATTAGTGTCTTCGCAAGAGTGACACTGTTGGTGGCACTGCAGTCAAGTAACAATTCTTATTTACTCTGCTAATATATCTTCTGTTCAAGGTGTCTGTTTGTGGCCATATTCTCCTGGTCTATCCCATATCCTTTTTTTCTTGTTCAGTGTCTCTGTGCCAGGTGGCTTTCTCTTCACCTCTTATCTGGTGTTTCTATAACAAAGCAATGCTAACAGACATATAAGCGCTACGTGAGAACAATATAATAGTTATTAAAATATAATGAACAAAAGCAAAATAACAAAAATCCATCAATACATATACAATATATGTATTTTAAAGATTACATGAAAGTCCTACAAGGCAACGTAATTATTACATTTTTATATCTTTCAATAATATATTTTTCCATAAACATAAACAAACGTAGAACGAATTAATTAAAGTTTATCGTGAAACTGAGATAACATGCTAAAAACAGAATATTTTAAAGATAAAATCCATGAAATTTATAATATTTATATAATTTAAAAAGAGATAATGAAAAAAGAGGGTATCCGGAAGTGGGAGACACTGGGAACATTCTGCCTATAGTACAGTATCTAATGTATCTACTTGGGCTCGGGACTCCGCATTGGTTGCTCCTTACAACGTTCCCCTGGCGAGAAATGTCACGACCTTCAAACTTCACAACTGACCACTGTGCTACGAGAAAGGGAGGGAGTATCTGCCCCTAAGCCCGGCGTTCCATTGCCGGATGTGACCCTCCATATTGCGAGCATCACGTGATACACCCTTTGCCACGAGGCATCGAATACACATCAGTTACAATTATAGTAGCAATTTCCTTTCCTTATATACCATATAGTGTGTGACTGGCGAGATTGTGGTGTAAACTTGTCTTAACTATTTCCAGTTAAGTTATTTGTATTGCAGAATGGCGTTAAAACATCGCTTATATGTTATATTATATCATATGATACATTAAACATACTAACATGTTGAACTATAATTATTCATCCATGCACAGTTATGGATAGGTATGTTTTACAATAGGCGACGTGAAACCAAGATGGCGCACACATCGTCGCCATTTTGTCCTTCATAAAATGTAACAGGGAATTACTTTAAAATGTTGATACATAATTCGTATAATTCCATATAACTCAAATTGGTAAACAAGAATACATAACATAAAATAATAAACATATAACAGATGTAGACTAAGACAAATTTTGTTATTTTATTTAAGATATTATCGACACCAATCAGCATAGTGAAGGAGGGAGGGAGGGAAGGAGGGAGGGAGGTAGGAAGGGAGGTATAGGAAGGGTTAGAGGTAGGAAGAGAGGGGCGGGTGAGGGAGAGAGGTAGGAAGGGAGGGGGAGGGAAAGAGGGAGAGAGAGAGCGAGATAGAGAGCGAGAGAGAGCTAGAGAGAGTGCGAGAGAGAGAGTGCGAGGGAGCGAGGGCGAGGGAGCGAGGGAGCGAGAGAGAGAGAGAGCGAGTGAGAGAGAGCGAGAGAGAGCGAGAGTCAGAGAGCGAGAGAGAAAGTGAGAGACAGAGAGCGAGAGACAGAGAGCGAGAGTCAGAGAGCGAGAGACAGAGAGCGAGAGTCAAAGAGAAGAGAGAGAGAGGAGAGAGAGAGAGAGCGAGAGACAGAGAGCGAGAGACAGAGAGCGAGAGAGAGTGAGAGAGCGAGAGACAGAGAGCGAGAGACAGAGAGCGACAGATGGAGATCGACAGACGGAGAGTGACAGACAGAGAGCGACAGACAGAGAGCGAGAGACAGAGAGCGAGAGACAGAGAGCGAGAGGCAGAGAGCGAGAAACAGAGCGAGAGATAGAGTGCGAGAGACAGAGCGAGAGAGAGAGAGAGATAGACAGACAGACAGACAGACAGAGCGAGAGACAGAGAGCGAGAGACAGAGAGCGAGAGACAGAGAGCGAGAGACAGAGAGCGAGAGACGAAGAGAGAGACGAGAGAGCGAGA
>JAODUO010000053.1:1567500-1670000 GCA_025642075.2 Ridgeia piscesae | reverse complement strand
TATGTTGCAGTGGGTTGACAGGGTTGTTCTGTGTTGCAGTGGGTTGACAGGGTTGTTCTATGTTGCAGTGGGTTGACAGGGTTGTTCTGTGTTGCAGTGGGTTGACAGGGTTGTTCTATGTTGCAGTGGGTAGACAGGGTTGTTCTATGTTGCAGTGGGTTGACAGGGTTGTTCTATGTTGCAGTGGGTAGACAGGGTTGTTCTATGTTGCAGTGGGTTGACAGGGTTGTTCTATGTTGCAGTGGGTTGACAGGGTTGTTCTATGTTGCAGTGGGTAGACAGGGTTGTTCTGTGTTGCAGTGACTCTGGCGTGGGAGGTTGGGTGTCGGTGTAGTTGGAGAACATTCACTACCAGCCGTGCAGCGTTCGCAGGTGGCAAATGGCGTCTGGAGTAAGTTGTTACAGGTTTTTTGTATTCATAGTTCATCACTCTTATTCAAGTCTCAAGAATTGAGACGACTGTTCAATGCTACCATTTTAATGAGACTCATTTGTTCTGCTTTCCTCGGATAAATCAGTTGGATAAATGAAACAATTATAAACAAACAAACTTCAAATTCGTGGAATGTAGCAGTGTGGCTGAAAGCCTCCGGGCACAGCAGATATCTTGTAAGCTAAGTATGCTAGGCTGTGTTGGCATCAGAGCTGGGTCCAAATACACATTTTGGGATCAAATACAACTCGACCAAATCAAATACAAATACATTGCTTTTCTAGATTTCAATTCAAATACAAATAAAAAAATTCAAATACAAATACACTGCAATTTTTTATTCAAATACATTGCCATTTATGAAATTTGATTCAAATACATGGACTGTGTTTCCATTATAGTTCAAAAGTGTATCACAGTGGGTGCCTGACATAAACTGGCCCAGGAGTCTAGACAGAATGTTTTTCACACCTGTGGTATGGTCAACAGTGGGCAGGCAGCACTGAGAACATTGGTCCACAGTCAAGCTGGTCAACATCAATGAATGAATGAATGGGAAGCCAGTGAAGACTTGGGATGCACAGTGCCACTGCATTCCACACATGGTCAACCCTCCCTAACATCTGTATATATATAATGTTTGACTGTAGGCCAATTTTCTCAGTGCTGCCTGCCCACAGTTGACCATACCAAAGGCGTGAACAATATTCTGTCTAGACTCCTGAGCCAATTTATGTCAGGCAGTGTTTGTTGGTAAAATGGTAATTTTTATGTGTACTCGATTGTAGTTGCAAATACTTTTCAAATACCGATCAAAGATGCACCCTTTTGTGATTTTCAAATACAAATACCACATTTTTTGTATTCAATTACAAAATTTTTGCATAAAATGTATTATGTTTGCAAGCACAATCCTAAGAAATGTGTACAGTGCTATCATAACACAAGTTTTCTTGCTGCAGCTGTAGTAACTGTGGTTGTTTTGTAGACAAGGAGCGAGCGCTGCAGCTGTAGTAACTGTGGTTGTTTTGTAGACAAGGAGCGAGTGCTGCAGCTGTAGTAACTGTGGTTGTTTTGTAGACAAGGAGCGAGTGCTGCAGCTGTAGTAGCTGTGGTTGTTTTGTAGACAAGGAGCGAGTGCTGCAGCTGTAGTAGCTGTGGTTGTTTTGCAGACAAGGAGCGAGTGCTGCAGCTGTAGTAACTGTGGTTGTTTTGTAGACAAGGAGCGAATGCTGCAGCTGTAGTAACTGTGGTTGTTTTGCAGACAAGGAGCGAGTGCTGCAGCTGTAGTAACTGTGGTTGTTTTGCAGACAAGGAGCGAGTGCTGCAGCTGTGGTTGTTTTGTAGACAAGGAGCGAGTGCTGCAGCTGTAGTAACTGTGGTTGTTTTGTAGACAAGGAGCGAGTGCTGCAGCTGTAGTAGCTGTGGTTGTTTTGTAGACAAGGAGCGAGTGCTGCAGCTGTAGTAGCTGTGGTTGTTTTGCAGACAAGGAGCGAGTGCTGCAGCTGTAGTAGCTGTGGTTGTTTTGTAGACAAGGAGCGAGTGCTGCAGCTGTAGTAGCTGTGGTTGTTTTGCAGACAAGGAGCGAGTGCTGCAGCTGTAGTAGCTGTGGTTGTTTTGTAGACAAGGAGCGAGTGCTGCAGCTGTAGTAACTGTGGTTGTTTTGTAGACAAGGAGCGAGTGCTGCAGCTGTAGTAACTGTGGTTGTTTTGTAGACAAGGAGCGAGTGCTGCAGCTGTAGTAGCTGTGGTTGTTTTGCAGACAAGGAGCGAGTGCTGCAGCTGTAGTAACTGTGGTTGTTTGGCAGACAAGGAGCGAGTGCTGCAGCTGTAGTAACTGTGGTTGTTTGGCAGACAAGGAGCGAGTGCTGCAGCTGTAGTAACTGTGGTTGTTTTGTAGACAAGGAGCGAGTGCTGCAGCTGTAGTAGCTGTGGTTGTTTTGCAGACAAGGAGCGAGTGCTGCAGCTATAGTAACTGTGGTTGTTTTGTAGACAAGGAGCGAGTGCTGCAGCTGTAGTAACTGTGGTTGTTTTGTAGACAAGGAGCGAGTGCTGCAGCTATAGTAACTGGTTATTTTGTAGACAAGGAGCGAGTGCTGCAGCTGTAGTAACTGTGGTTGTTTTGTAGACAAGGAGCGAGTGCTGCAGCTATAGTAACTGTGGTTGTTTTGTAGACAAGGAGCGAGTGCTGCAGCTGTAGTAGCTGTGGTTGTTTTGTAGACAAGGAGCGAGCGCTGCAGCTGTAGTAGCTGTGGTTGTTTTGCAGACAAGGAGCGAGTGCTGCAGCTGTAGTAACTGTGGTTGTTTTGCAGACAAGGAGCGAGTGCTGCAGCTGTAGTAGCTGTGGTTGTTTTGTAGACAAGGAGCGAGTGCTGCAGCTGTAGTAACTGTGGTTGTTTTGTAGACAAGGAGCGAGTGCTGCAGCTGTAGTAGCTGTGGTTGTTTTGCAGACAAGGAGCGAGTGCTGCAGCTGTAGTAACTGTGGTTGTTTTGTAGACAAGGAGCGAGTGCTGCAGCTGTAGTAACTGTGGTTGTTTTGTAGACAAGGAGCGAGTGCTGCAGCTGTAGTAACTGTGGTTGTTTTGCAGACAAGGAGCGAGTGCTGCAGCTGTAGTAGCTGTGGTTGTTTTGCAGACAAGGAGCGAGTACTGCAGCTGTAGTAGCTGTGGTTGTTTTGTAGACAAGGAGCGAGTGCTGCAGCTGTAGTAACTGTGGTTGTTTTGTAGACAAGGAGCGAGTGCTGCAGCTGTAGTAGCTGTGGTTGTTTTGCAGACAATGAGCGAGTGCTGCAGCTGTAGTAGCTGTGGTTGTTTTGTAGACAAGGAGCGAGTGCTGCAGCTGTAGTAACTGTGGTTGTTTTGTAGACAAGGAGCGAGTGCTGCAGCTGTAGTAACTGTGGTTGTTTTGTAGACAAGGAGCGAGTGCTGCAGCTGTAGACAGTGTAGTAACTGTGGTTGTTTTGTAGACAAGGAGCGAGTGCTGCAGCTGTAGTAGCTGTGGTTGTTTTGTAGACAAGGAGCGAGTGCTGCAGCTGTAGTAACTGTGGTTGTTTTGCAGACAAGGAGCCAGTGCTACTGGCAATGAATATGGCCCACTTGTTGATATCCCTGATTGGTCATATGCAGGTAAGTTTAACTGACAGTTTCTATTGTTGACAAGTAAACATAATAATATACATAAGTGTATTTACTTGAAATAATTATCAACTGTAACCATCAAAATTAAAACCTACTTTATGTACAAATAAGAATGGTGTCAACATACGATTAGATAAGGGTCATTCTAGTATTATCTTTACTTGGAAATTTACACTGACCAAGTTTTATTTATAGGAATTTGGCAACTTGTAATACTCATTATTTCAATCCATGACACATGATTACATTTCAAGCCTTGACTTCTCCCCATTTATGCACGACTAGGGTGTGTTGCTATGCCTAATTACCATGGCTACCAATGTGCAAATTAAATTATATTAATAAATTTATATAAATTTACTTCACTAGTCTGTTGAAAACAATGGTAGTGATCTGTTGAAATTCATATTACACATCAGATATTGTTGAGGTGCCATAACATGCCATTGATGTTTTACAGCAGGTGATGTTTCCATAATATTTGTGAACATTGTAGCTTTCATGTGTTCTTGGCACATTTCAGATGGTCGACCAGCTCCACTGGGCAAAGGAGAAATAGCACGCAGAGAAAGACGCAGGGACAGCGCGGTAAATACAGTCGCATTTATTGTCACACCTGGAATTGCAAACAAACTAGTCAAATATACTGTTAGCTGTGCAATTATAATTTTTTTTAATACCCCATTAACCATTATTGGTAATAATCAATTATTACTTTCTTGTGATCTATGTAAAATATAGTTACTTATGTTATTAATGATGCATGGACTTTTATATACATTTGAAATGTGCATAATAAATAATTTTAATTCATGCTTGATCTAGTATGCAATTATCTCGACCATGTCCAGAATGTTATTGTTGCAGCAGGTAATACTGAAGTGATTATAAATTAGATCATCTGTTAACAGGATACCTTGTTTGCCCAATCACTGTGATTTGAAAGTGTGTACATTTGATTGTGGTACTTTATTGTATTACTGAATATATTCAGAAAAGTATTTCTTCTGTGTGTCAGTTTGATCTCTATTTCTTATACACAATGAGGTGTAATTATTCAAACTTAGGTGTGCTATTACATTGTATGAATTGCTAAATAACTTGTAGCATTTTTCCATGTTACAGAAACGAGTTGTTGAACTGATTGGCGAGATGAAATTCGCCAAGAAGAATTACGCACGGAAACAGAAAATGCAGGAAGAGGAACGAAACCGCTTGATCAGTCGCAAACTCAAACCAAGAATGTCATGACAGAACAATAGAATATCGTTACATCATAACATTCATTACTGGAAAATTCAGTGGCTAGCTGGGTGATATACTAGCCTAATAAATGTATATTTCACCTGTTTTGCACACCATTGTCCATTAATACTATCCACTTATGTGGACATTCTCAGTCTGGTCTCTGGTGTTTGCTGGGTTGTTCAAGCCAAGCAAACAGTACCTCTGCAAGGGGAGGGCCAGTGACACTCACTGGGAGTGTGCTCTGTACACGTGGTAGGCATATTGTAGAGTGGATCTCACCTGATACATTGTACAGGAGAACAGTGTCTGAATAGGTGTGTCGTAGAAGGGGAGGGTGTCTGACTTGATGTGTGTAGAAGGGGAGGGTGTCTGACTTTGTGTGTGTAGAAGGGGAGGGTGTCTGACTTTGTGTGTGTAGAAGGGGAGGGTGTCTGACTTTGTGTGTGTAGAAGGGGAGGGTGTCTGACTTTGTGTGTGTAGAAGGGGAGGGTGTCTGACTTGATGCGTGTAGAAGGGGAGGATGTCTGACTTGATTTGTGTAGAAGGGGAGGGTGTCTGACTTGGTGTGTGTAGAAGGGGAGGGTGTCTGACTTGATGTGTGTAGAAGAGGAGGGTGTCTGACTTGATGTGTGTAGAAGGGGAGGGTGTCTGACTTGATGTGTGTAGAAGGGGAGGGTGTCTGACTTGGTGTGTGTAGAAGGGGAGGGTGTCTGACTTGATATGTGTAGAAGAGGAGGGTGTCTGACTTGATGTGTGTAGAAGAGGAGGGTGTCTGACTTGATGTGTGTAGAAGAGGAGGGTGTCTGACTTTGTGTGTGTAGAAGGGAGGGTGTCTGACTTGTGTGTGTAGAAGGGGAGGGTGTCTGACTTGTGTGTGTAGAAGGGGAGGGTGTCTGACTTGATGTGTGTAGAAGAGGAGGGTGTCTGACTTGATGTGTGTAGAAGGGGAGGGTGTCTGACTTGATGTGTGTAGAAGGGAGGGTGTCTGACTTGATGTGTGTAGAAGGGGAGGGTGTCTGACTTGATGTGTGTAGAAGGGGAGGGTGTCTGACTTGATGTGTGTAGAAGGGGAGGGTGTCTGACTTGATGTGTGTAGAAGGGGAGGGTGTCTGACTTGTGTGTAGAAGGGGAGGTGTCTGACTTGATGTGTCGTAGAAGGGGAGGGTGTCTGACTTGATGTGTCGTAGAAGGGGAGGGTGTCTGACTTAGTGTGTAGAAAGGGTGTCTGATTTGGTATGTGTAGAAGGGGAGGGTATCTGATTTGATGTGTGTAGAACGGGAGGGTGTCTGACTTGATGTGTGTAGAAGGGGAGGGTGTCTGACTTGGTGTGTGTAGAAGGAATGGGTGTCTGACTTAATGTGTGTAGAAGGGGAGGGTCTCTGACTTGATGTGTGTAGAAGGGGAGGGTGTCTGACTTGATGTGTGTAGAAGGGGAGGGTGTCTGACTTGATGTGTGTAGAAGGGGAGGGTGTCTGACTTGATGTGTGTAGAAGGGGAGGGTCTCTGACTTGATGTGTGTAGAAGGGGAGGGTGACTGACTTGATGTGTCGTAGAAGGGGAGGGTGTCTGACTTGATGTGTGTAGAAGGGGAGGGTCTCTGACTTTATGTGTGTAGAAGGGGAGGGTCTCTGACTTTATGTGTGTAGAAGGGGAGGGTGTCTAATCTGATATCATGGAAGAGGCTTCGGTGATGTTTGCTGCATTTTTATGTAAGGAATACAAGAAAACACCAGCAGACAAGAGATCATATGGCCCAGACCTATTCTGCAGGAGCCACAAATAGTTGTCTGGGTTATGTTGCGTCAATTTTTTGATTTTGGCAGAAATAAATTTCTCATCTTTTAATGTCCAGTTTGTTGTTTGTAGACAAAACTTTAAAACTAATAAGATACACGTTTTCATTTTTCGTATAAAAATCCAGATGGTTCTTTTTACCTGTAGAGGCTTTTGTCCGACATTAGTTCTTCAGTACTAATGATGAGTATATTGGGAGACTGCTGAAAACACAACTGGAACACAGGAAGGATGTAGACAACATGAACTATGAGACATACACAAGGAGCGGGAAAAAAGACTAATGTCTAACTTCAACAAATCTGCCCTAATAGACCAATAATGACTGAAAACCACATAAAAGGCTGGGAGAGAAAATCATTGACAGAGACAAACTGAAGAACCCGGCAAATAAAGGAAGCCATTTGGATCAGAAAGACAAAAATACCAATGAACGGAGATGAGGGCAGTTACAAGCTACCCCATATGTACGATGACATCATTTGTCATTAGTACTGAAGAAGTCGACATGTAACATCAGATGAAAGCCTCTACAGGTAGAAAGAAACATCTTGTCAAATAATCTTATGATCATCAAAGTATCACAAGATTATTTGTGGAATCCAAAATGTTACAAAATTCCCATTGTGTGACTTAAAGACCCGTTTCTGTGGGAAGACATACATGTAAGAACTGTAAGATGGCTGAATACTTCCACGCATACTTGAAATGGTCTCCAAATGAACGTTTCTGCCAGTGGGATGAAATGTTAAGCATTTCGAACAGTCCCGTGATATGGGTATTGAGTAATGTAACAAGTATTAAAAAATACATTCTTTTATTTGCAAGTAAACGCACAGATTTTGCATTGAAATCTAACACAAATTCCTTGGAATTTCTTATGATTAAAACAACTATTTACAAATCTTGAAACTTGTATTCATCAAGAAATTTCTAAGGAACTTTTGAAACTTGTATCTTGTCACAATGAACATTTATAGCAGTACATATAATATGGCTCATGAATCATCCAAGTTTCAACCAAAATTTGCTGCATTCAAGTTTCAACTGGAATGAACCGTCCTCTCAAGCCAGGGGTCATTCTCAGAAGTCCTGTGCTGTGCTACAATACCCTCGGCTGATCACCTCCGCAAACCTTTGAAGTAAGCGGTGTCAAACTATAAAATTATAGCAATTGATTTTGCAAATGCCCATTCCTATCTGAAGATGGATATATGACTGGCGGGAATCCCAATATAATTCGCATCCTAAACGTTGCATATAACATGAGCAGTGTATGGCTGAAATCACCCAAAATTGTATCACAATACCAGAGGCCAACCATACTCCTCATGAGCGATTTCATTGGCTGAGGTTACAAGAAACGTTTTGTAAAGGGATGTGCCAAAGGTACTGCAGGCTGGTACATTCCGACATAATCGGCCGAAGCGAACCCTGGTGAGTGAGGATGGAATGAACATCTGGAATTTATGAACGTTTTCTCCTTAACTCATTAACATGTGGCAGTGTCTGAGCTGACAGTGTTTATCACCTCAAACTGTGTCTTCACAGGTCCTCATCCTAACAACGTACAATGTCTTGCCCGCGAGTATAAACATGCGATCATTGGTGACCTGTAGACCCACGATGCTGTCCACCGACTGTAGACTGACCAGCTGTTGCTTGGCAATAGCGGCCACGTTGCGTCCAGTCTTGCGATTGCGTAGGGGTGAGAGTACAGGTGCAGGTTGCCAGTAAACATACACATGTCGCACGCAGTCACACACCACTGCGTATGAGAAGTCAGCCGCACACGACGCAAACTTCTTGTTCTGTTTTGCGGCTAGAACATAGCCAAGAGCATTGAACGTGGTAATGTGTTCCCAGGGTGATGTGGTCTCATTGGTTGGCTGCCAGATGAGTCCGTCGACGTCATGACGCAGGCACAAGCAGGGGCGTTTAGTGTCGGTGTCGGAGAGGCAGTTGAAGAGCCACTGGTGGCTGCCCAAGTTCACCTACAAAGTTCAACATGAACAGAATCAATGACCAAACCAGTGGGTTCATTCCAGTGTTAACTTCTGTCCAGAAAGGGAATTATGTGTTTTCCTGATGGATTTAACTATACATATTCTATTGTAAATATTTTAAACTAACTTTGGAGCATAATGTCGAAGTTGAGCACGACGTTTTGATCCATCAGGTCCGTAGCTGACGGATCGAAACATCGTGCTCAACTTCGACATTATGCTCCAAAGTAAGTTAAAAATATTTACAATAAACCATTCTTGGAGCCATGAACATGTCCAGACTGCTCTGTTGACATGTCACATAGTCAATTGCAAGATGACAGGTACACCATGTGGTGTCACTTGATGTCATCTGTCTCACCTGGTGTGTGACGTCGTGTGAGGTGCCGTCAATGCGCAGCATGACAGCACTGTCTGGAGGGAACATGTCACAGTCCTCTAGCTCCTGTGCGTTGTACGGAGGCTTCACGTTTTCTTCGGGGTCAGGGTTCTGTAGGAAGCAGCAGAAAAAGTTTGACTTGGTTTAGCTAAACCAAACAATACCTATATTCTGGGAGACAACCAAGAGTTTAACAGCTGATTTACTGTCAGTTGACTTCACCAGTCACAACTGTGTCAGCCGTGACAACAGCACAATTACCTGCAATTTGAATATGGATAAACAACTTCGGGGAATTCCAGTATAATGACCCATACGCCCAATGTCACGAACACCTGAATAGTTTTGTGTAAACGAATATTTGCATCTATATACTAAACACTGCATCACTGATTGTAACATGACCAGCAGTGGCTGAAATCACCAAAAATTATCACATGACTGAAGGTCAACCACACTCTTGATGGGCAATTTCATTGGCTGAGCTTAAATCCACAGGTTTGCAAAAGGCTGGTACTGGTGTAATCAACAGCAGCAACCCATGATGGCCAAAGCATATGCTCTGATGTGAAATCAGCTAAACTGCGGAGACTGTATTTAAACTTCATCTGCTAATGAAACATCAACCATCATGTTTGTGTCAAATGGTATGGCTGAATTCTAGTACAAAATAAACGTTTCATACATTTTGTTAATGATTTCTAAACAGTGACAACATACCCAGGTTTCTGAAGTGAGGTGAGCTAGTCGTTCGTGAATATGTGCTACTTGCTCCGGATCGAGAACCATCTCGCCTCTAGTATCTCCACACACCACTAGGGGCCACATCCCTGGTTGCGCCTTAATCAATGTCAGCTCAAGTCTGGAAGGAGCATGTTTATGAATTGACAGAAGCTCAAGGGCCATAGAGCATATTAAAGTCACATTAATTACCACATATCTCCAATTAACTATTTTAACTGAAATGTATACAGGCATTTCAACAGAAATTCAAATTAATACAGTGCAAAAATAAACTCCCATTGAACCGAGACATTTTAAAACTGGTAAAACATAATTTATGTCTTCAATAAAATGAGAAGCTCGTCACATATGGGAAAAGATATAAACAACATGCATGATATAAACCAGCTAGTACAATGTCAACCAATTCAATCTAGCAAAGTCGATTAATGGTGACCAACTGTAGGGCCTGAATCCTAAATTATGTTTTCAACCATACTACGGTGCTTTTTATTAAAACATAATATTCACGATGCAAATGTAAACATATCCAACAATCAACGGACAACATGAGCGACAGTTAAAACATTTGAACATCACCTGCAGAGTTCACTGACATGCACCTGCCACATACACTGACACCACCGGACTGTCTCACCTCTGTTCCTGCAGTGTCCATGTACACGCATCAGTCTCGACACGACTGTGTAGCTCTCCTTTCAGCAACGTCTCCCCATTCTTCAAGCCCAGCTCCACCGTTCCCCCCGTCACTCGGTACGTCACATCCGCCTTTCCAACACCAGGGGGCAGTGTAAATTGGGCCGAGATGTCATCTGATGTCTGGTTCCATGTGTATGCGGGAACAGTGGCATCTGGTAAATGGGGTGGGGTTGTTAGCATATGTAAACAAGGGCACAACAAGCGTGCTTGCTGTTGCTGTGAAATACATCAACTGAACATTTGCTCAGAGTAGTCAGTATCACTGACATGTGTATCACTGACATGTGTATCACTGACATGTGTATCACTGACATCTGTATCACTGACATCTGTATCACTGGCATCTGTACCACTGACATCTGTATCACTGACATCTGTACCACTCAACTGATTGCTGCAGAACAATTATTATTCACATTAATCACCTTATTCACTTTTGTTATTATTATTATTACAAGCATTTCTAGAGCCTAGTATCTGCGGGACCAGTCTGTTAATAGACACATACACACATGACAATAAAACATATAAACCCCTCGTGTCATAATGACCATAGACCACTCCTGATGAACCACCAGTGGGAGTGTCTTCAATTACAATATGATAATTATTTTCTTACACTTATTGTACATACAAGTTAGTACTATTTCTTACACTGGTTTCTTGCACCATTGAGTTTGGGATCCTAGCTGAGTATCTGGATTTAAAACATTGTAAATGCTTTATTATTACTGATGGTCAAGCAAGAATTAAATAGTGAGCCCATTGTCAGATGAGAGTACACAGCTAACTGGTGGTGTGTACCATATTTTTAGTAGACCACTAACATTGCTCGACTAATCTCTACTCCTTACTATTTTTTTAAACATATAACCTCATTGTGCAGTGTTTTCTAATTACCTTGAAAACCTTGATTTCTTTTGCTAATGGCCTCATCTTCTTATGCATGTTGACCTCCCCCTCCCAACCAGATGCTACGTACACACTCACCATCCCTGTCCTTGTCTCTCCTCCTCCCACCAACCAGATGCTACGTACACACTCACCATCCCTGTCCTTGTCTCTCCTCCTCCCACCAACCAGATGCTACGTACACACTCACCATCCCTGTCCTTGTCTCTCCTCCTCCCACCAACCAGATGCTACGTACACACTCACCATCCCTGTCCTTGTCCTGGTCTCGCACGGCCCCTGACTCAACAGTCTGTGGGGGCGACTCAGAGTCATACACGAATTTGAATGGCTTGTCACTGGCCACAATGATGCCTTGACCATTGGCTTCTAGGACGGCATAATCTGGACTGCTCGCACTGGTCAGTCGCCGTGTCCTCTTCACAGACCACTCACTCCCCTCACCTGCTACAAACACACATAATACACACAGTGAAGAAACATGTAAAGGTTGAGAAACAAACACAATGTTTGGGGTTGAGAAACATCCACAAAAGGTCAACACATAAACACAGTAGTTTAGAATCAAAGACAATGGTTGAGAAACATCCATAAAAGCTCAACAAATAAGCACAATAGTTTAGAAACAAAGACAGCGGTTGAGAAAGAAACAAAAGTTGAGAAAAATCACAGAAACTGAGGAACAAACACTAGGGTTGAGAAAATGACAGAGAATGATAAATAAACAAGTTTGAGAAGCAAACACAAAGGCCCAAACCAAAAGTTACAAAGTCTTTACCTAACAGAACAGAAAGAAACAATAAAACAAATCACCTACATTCACCGGGCAATTAATAACGATAATACACATTTTTTACTTGATAATTTGTCTGAGAAGAATTCTGATGTGAGTCATACCTGGAGCCAGTGTGAGCCAGGTCAAACATGTGACAAAGGACGGGGTTCTGCTCGTGTCTCCCCCAGCTTCCTTCTTCCCGTCCGTGTCAACGTGAAGGAGCAGGCATTCAATGTGTGCATCATCCTTTCCCCCGTGCAGCACGCTGTCCAGCACAATGAATGGCCGGTCATTGGCCAGCACCGCAGCATTGTAGCACACCTGGTGGTAGCACACATAACTATATTGCCTTGATTTATCTATTCACGCAAACTGATTAGACAGGTTCCTTTAAAGTGAATAGAAACAAGGCATTGCCTAAAATTCGTTTTCCATATACAGTGTATACATAAAGATTAAGTATGTATGTAATACTTGATAACATTCAAAAAATAAATAGAAATACATTTGTACTATAAATTCGAAGATGACACATACTGACATTAGGCAGACCCTTTCTATGTATTCAGAGCATGTCTACAAGGAAGTTTTTGAGTCGGAACGTGTGTCATAATAAATTAGTGTGTGATATTCCGATGTAAAACAAATACTAGTAATCACAGGAAAAAATATTTGCTGATGATCTGGCAGTAGTAACAGATTCAGAGGAGAAGATCCAGAGGAGATTGCTTGATTAGCAGACTGGGATGGAGAGCAAGGGACTAAAAGTCAGCATCTGGAAAACGGAACTGATAATCAGCAGCAGGAGAGGAACAAAAGCAAACATCAAAGACAGCCAAGGCACAAGCCTCAGACAGATGAATAAATTCAAATATTTAGGTGTCACCATCAGTGAAGGAGGTTCAGAGGAAGCAGTAAGAGCAAGAGTCAGTGCAGCGTGGGGCAAGTGGAGAGACCTATCCGGAGTCATCAGTGACAAGAAAATGCGAAGGAAATTAAAAGTCAAGCTCTACACGACTGTCATTAGACCAGTACTTCTGTATGGAGCAGAATGTTGGACAGTTAGAAAGAAGGAGAAACAGATTCTTGAGAAAACAGAGATGACGATGTTGCAAAGAATTAAAGGAGTAACACTGAGAGACAAAGTAAAGAGTGTGGACATCAGAAAGGAACTAGGAGTGAATAGTATACAAGAGAAAATAAGAGAAATGAGACTACACTGGTATGGACACATGCAGAGAATGGAAGAAAACAACGAAGTGAGAGCAATTGTTGATATGATAGTGCCAGGAAAAAGACCAAGAGGGAGATGGATGGTTTGTGTCCGAAGGGACATGCAGGAACTGCGGTCACCCCAGAGGAAGCCCAGGACAGAACATTCTGGAAATCAAGAATTTGGGCTGCTGACCCCCCCTAGTGGGAAAAGGCGAAGAAGAAGAATAAGACAGGGTACAAATATTTATCTTATGGTTCCACACAAATACAATTTTGTAAAAATAAAATGAAACCAGACGTATCATGGTGGCCTGACCGAGCCTTAGGTTTGCTGCCACCTTCGGCTCTTTGTCTGAGTAGTTGTATTGATTGCAGCGTGTGGAAGGTAATCCATACAAGGACACATACATCATAAACATTTAACTTCAGACAGAAATGTTATATAATCCATTATCACCAGTATGCTGGTGTATGAAGAAGTTGTAAATTTAACTTAACACTTTAAATCCGGTATCGGAAGTGAGCTTGTCTCCATGGCTCAGTTGGTAAATGTGTCTGTTATGTGCGTTCACTTTTACAATCGAAAAAACACTGGATCGAACCTGACACAAAACCATTTATATTTTTATACACTTTTGGTTATGTTTTCACAAAATAATAATTATAATCTAAATCATTTTAAAACAACGAAAGATGTACGTTTGTTTTTATATATAATAAAAATAATTTAAAGTTAGAAATATGCATCATCGTTATAGACAATTATCATATTTTCTTTTTTGCCGCGAGAAAAGGATTACTACAAAAATATAAAAACACATAAATGGTCTGTAGACAGTGGCGACCTCGAAGCTCAGACAGGCCTATGTGAAACATTTAGCTTAAATTTTTCCAAACAAATTTGATTCATATGGAATCTTAAGATAAATGCATGTTCTCTATGGTGACCAGTGTTTGTAGTACATCGAAAACTGTACAATAATTCATTTTGATGTTCGTTTCGACCCAAAAAGTTATCCTTGTAAACATGCTCTGAATGCAAAGAAAGGGTCCTGTATGACGTAATAAATGGACATCCAGAAAGCGTGACAAAAAGTCCGGTAACATATATATAGTTCGCCATAGTTGCTAGTATTAGCAACAGAAAGGGAGATATATAACTACTGCCAACTGTACTATTCAGTATTGCTGGCTAAATAGAGACAAGATTTCTTCAATACTAATACCAGAATCTCATTCTGCAACTCATCTTTTTTAATAAATATACCAGTAAACAAAATTAACAAACCTTGTCAGTTTACATTTGTCGTTGAATCAGCTACCGTCACTGACATATCATCAAATAACATAAAGTTTGTTGCCAACAAAATGCATCAAGAGCTCGGCACAATTAAGTAATGTGATAAAGTCTTTTTCATGGACAAATATTACATCAGTCAGCATGTCAAGGCATATCATATATCCGTATTTTTTTGCATCTTATTATCACTAGGATGAAGTAAGTTAGTGTAGTTACTCTTAAAAAAAACTGTCAAAATTGTCAACGGCTCAATGAATGGTGCCAGTTTTTTTGTGTTTTCCAAAATATACTAAAGTCTTTCCCCCAGCCAATAGGCACATAGTATGGTACTATCCCTGCTGTCACAACAAGATATATATATCAGTAATGTTGGTGACTGAATGGACTCAGTATTATATCGAAGGGATGAATACTATGACAGTTTGATATGTATTAGGATGGAACTTTTGCAAGTATTGTAACACTTTGATACACCGAGTAGCAAACCTGCACTAAACAATACAATGAGCCAGCTTACATGGAGAGTAAAAGCCACTACTGTCCAAACCTGCCAGTGGTCAGTGCGTGTGCGGTCACCAGTGGCCAGCAGGTAGAGCCAGCCCGCCCCGTCTCCCAGCACCAACCAATCAACTGCAGGGAAATGTAGCGTCACATTGAGTCGCTCAGCCACCTGACGTCGACACGTCGCTTCAGGTATGTCAAATACTGTCAGTGGTGTCTCCAGGTTACTTTCCTGTTACAAAACAACATTTTCTCAGGAAAGGAATAAACAATGCATTGACAAGTGGAGAATTGTTCTCTTTTCAGATTGAAATGAAGTGCATTACAAAACGGAACCATGGATACATTAGAAATGTGATTTGCATCGTAATAGCATTATCACGACATTCTAAAACAGGTAATTTGTCACTTCATTGGATGTACTGCCTTAGCAGGATATGGTCATGTTGCCCAAACTAGGTTTTATTTTAGCTAAACACTAACAGTAATAGTGCCTTTTCTATTTAAACGGTATATTATGACTCAGTGTGTCCACTGGTGGAGCGGTGGTTGTGCAGTAGAGCGCCGGACTGTCAATCGAGGGGATGGTGGTTCAATCCCACCTACCACCGTTTCGAAACTTAGGAGGCAATTTCTTCACCCCACATTTGCCTGTGTCTTTCGGAAGAGACACTAAAAGCCGGTGGTCCCTTCTGTCTGGTGTCTATGCCAGGGTAAGTAAAAGATCCCACACAGGGGGTAAATGTGTAACCTGTAGTGGACTCACACATTCTAGAGAAGAACAACTCCTGCGTTAGCCCAAGTTTGGGCTGTTTTGAGGTAATCACCTGAGACCTGGACAGGTACTACATTTGTACTTGTCCGATGTGGATAACTATTTGTCCTGGACTTGTGTCCTGGGCAATGTACTTGTCTGACAAAGATAACCACTTGTCCTGGACAAGCGAACAAGCATTAGTGTTGATCCTGTCACCCAGGACCAGTGGAACACCATGACAGACCCCCAGTTTGTGAACCCCCAGTTTAATCCATGTATAAATTCTCCCTTCCTAATAGCATCTTACCAACAGGACAATGAACTTGCGCAGTTTCCATTGGTCATCCACAAAGAAGACAATGTGTGTGTTCCATGGGTCAATGAAGAGGTGGTTGTGTTTACCAAATGACTTGACATGTTGATACGAGTACTGGCTCTCTGTGAGGGTCGCAACGTCCACAGCTGCAACAAACAATTGGAAATAAATATAAAATCTAGGTTCTTATATAGTGCAGTAGCTCGCCTAAATGACTGCTTCAAAACTGTACACTGGCAGACGTGTTCAATCACACACGATCTTGACTTATGTGGGAAGTAGTCAGCCATGCTGCAACCACACACACAAACATCCACCACTGCCAGTTACTCAATCACACAGCTGAATGAACTGAAGAAAATACTGTGATCATAACCACAGTTCGCCAAGTTTTGAATTGATTTTTTTCATTTGAATACCCTTGAATATTCTTGAATTTCACTGAATATTCTTGAATCTGATTTCCCATTTTCAAGCATTTTTCTAACAATTTCTAGGACAGTATAATATTTATTGGCATTGTGTCTAACATGTATGAACAACATTTTTTTAACTGCGATAAACAAAATGGCAGAAATGACAAATTCAGTAAATGGCCCACCTGATATACGCTAATGCTACGTTTTCTATTGGTACGTTCAATTGCTATTGACCAATTAGGGCCATGTTTACGTCTTATTTTCTACAAAACGCCATTATTTTTCGAATAGAAACTTATTCCAGTTTTCTTGCCAACACAGAAACTGCAAGTTTTGGGATGAGTGGCTTGATGATGCAACATTTAAACACCAGGTGGCCAAAGATTGTATGGATGACAAGGTTGCGGTATGTAATACTTGCAAGAAGACTGAGCATTTCGAATGTGGGCAAGTATGTTGTGGAAAGCCATGCAAGGTTGGACCAACACAAGAAGTATGTGCCGCAGTGATCTTGCACAAGCGCAACATGCCTGAAGCAGTTCATCAAGGCACCTGCCATGACACAGCAATGATCCAGGGCAGATGCAAGAGATAAGCCAACTACTAGTGCCAAATGTGAGTGAAGGAGGTAGTCAGTGTCACATATCATGTCTTGTAACTACTAGTGCCAAAGGTAAGTGAAGGAGGTAGTCAGTGTCACATATCATGTCTTGTAACTACTAGTGCCAAAGGTAAGTGAAGGAGGTAGTCAGTGTCACATATCATGTCTTGTAACTACTAGTGCCAAATGTGAGTGAAGGAGGTAGTCAGTGTCACATATCATGTCTTGTAACTACTAGTGCCAAAGGTGAGTGAAGGAGGTAGTCAGTGTCACATATCATGTCTTGTAACTACTAGTGCCAAAGGTAAGTGAAGGAGGTAGTCAGTGTCACATATCATGTCTTGTAACTACTAGTGCCAAAGGTAAGTGAAGGAGGTAGTCAGTGTCACATATCATGTCTTGTAACTACTAGTGCCAAAGGTAAGTGAAGGAGGTAGTCAGTGTCACATATCATGTCTTGTAACTACTAGTGCCAAAGGTAAGTGAAGGAGGTAGTCAGTGTCACATATCATGTCTTGTAACTACTAGTGCCAAAGGTAAGTGAAGGAGGTAGTCAGTGTCACATATCATGTCTTGTAACTACTAGTGCCAAAGGTAAGTGAAGGAGGTAGTCAGTGTCACATATCATGTCTTGTAACTACTAGTGCCAAAGGTAAGTGAAGGAGGTAGTCAGTGTCACATATCATGTCTTGTAACTACTAGTGCCAAAGGTAAGTGATGGAGGTAGTCAGTGTCACATATCATGTCTTGTAACTACTAGTGCCAAAGGTGAGTGAAGGAGGTAGTCAGTGTCACATATCATGTCTTGTAACTACTAGTGCCAAAGGTGAGTGAAGGAGGTAGTCAGTGTCACATATCATGTCTTGTAACTACTAGTGCCAAATGTGAGTGAAGGAGGTAGTCAGTGTCACATATCATGTCTTGTAACTACTAGTGCCAAAGGTAAGTGAAGGAGGTAGTCAGTGTCACATATCATGTCTTGTAACTACTAGTGCCAAATGTGAGTGAAGGAGGTAGTCAGTGTCACATATCATGTCTTGTAACTACTAGTGCCAAAGGTAAGTGAAGGAGGTAGTCAGTGTCACATATCATGTCTTGTAACTACTAGTGCCAAAGGTAAGTGAAGGAGGTAGTCAGTGTCACATATCATGTCTTGTAACTACTAGTGCCAAAGGTAAGTGAAGGAGGTAGTCAGTGTCACATATCATGTCTTGTAACTACTAGTGCCAAAGGTAAGTGAAGGAGGTAGTCAGTGTCACATATCATGTCTTGTAACTACTAGTGCCAAATGTGAGTGAAGGAGGTAGTCAGTGTCACATATCATGCCTTGTAATAGTTACGTTAATCACAAAGCTAAACAAATTATGAATATATTTGTTTCATTTTCGACTACCCCCAGGGTACATGACATTTTATTAATGGACGGTTGAAATATGAACACTTGTTTAAACTTTAAAGATTAACTTCAAGCGTTTATTATTCACTGTCTATTTTAATCTCCAACGTGAGTGAGTTTGTCACCAGAGATGACACACTGCAGGCTGAGGTTCTGTGGACTTTGAAGATGAACGCGTCTCACTTCAGCCACAGATCAACAGAAGATATGGGCATCATCTTCCACACAATGTTTCCAGATAGTGCAATTGCATCACACTTTTCATGTGGTCAACAAAAGGCAAGTTTTATCCTGTATTTTGGTTTGGCCCCAGATTTCAAGTGTTAAGGTCATTGCCAGAAATGCCAGCGTATGTTCTCTTGTTTGACGAAACATACAACCATACAAACAAGGATAACAGATGGACATCCTTGTTTGTTACTGGATCACAGCAACCGCACTACCAGTGTACGTCACTTTGGTTTTTATGGGACAATTGGTCACTCTGACGATTTGCTGCAGCATATCTTGTTAGCAACTGAAGATCTCGATTGTGCAAAGGCCCTGCAAGTGTCAATGGATGGTCTGAGTGTCAACTGGGCATCCTACAAGCAGCTACAAAAAGGTGAAACTTGAGTACAGTGAGCAGATGCTGAGCATTGGTTGTGTGGACTCCACATGATTCATGGTGCATTCAACCATGGCGTTGATGCCAGCAAGTGAGAAACGAGTACAATGTCACGGATGTAAACAGCTCATTCGTTCTTCAATGAAACACCTGCGGTATGTCAAAGATTCATAACATACTTCAAAGACACAGGTAATTATTTATCCATTCTAGTTGTAGTAAAACACAACATGTTTTGTTCTCATGCTGATATGATGGTTAGAGTGAACGTGTTGGATAGCACTAAGTATGTGACAGGAAAGAAGAGTTCAATATGTGGTGATTACTCATCGGACTATGATCTGACTGTGATATTCCCAAAGGTTAACTCTGCCATGGAAGGGTCCAAGCCCGGCTGAAGAGAGAGGGTTGGCATCTGATATCTACAGGTGTAAAAAATTCCCGCAAGGGAAATTCCAACCCACACTGTTCAATAAAATTTTGGAAGCTATTAAATTCGCTAAAAACATCAACGTCGTGTAATATTGCCCACCAGACTATTTTGTCACAGATACGCCAAAGTATCCGCTGGAGAACTTTGATTTCTCGTGCCTGACAAAATGACCGGAATGGAAAGATCGGTTTGATCCAGATAAAGAGGAAAGAAAACAGTGGGTAACAAAGCTACACGGAGCTATTATACTGAAAGGCCCAACTAATATTGCTGATTGGTGGAACTCTGTTCCAGACCTCTGTGCGGGGCATTTATGATATCCAATCCACATAGATGGAGTCTGTGTACAGAAAACAGATACAAAGACAAGTGTGTTCGTCCGAAGGAAATACAATGTCAGACAACACCCAGTCACGCAGCAATAGGTATTTGGTGCCATAGATATGGAGGGATTCCTGATAGCAGTAATGTGAACACTCGCACTCTGCTCAACAATCCTGCAGTATATTTGGCCTGGAATGTACTTGCCCTATCAGACAAGTGGCATATAAAACACAAATTCAACCATGGCTGCATGACTTGATGGAAAGTCAGTAGCCATCTACATTAAAAAAATTGATGAAATGGAAAGAGAAATGATATGGTTCCGAGGTATGTTTTGTTAAGTAAAATATCCAATAGGTTGGTTTACAGACATGCCAGTTCAGCATTGTCGTGTAAGTATCGCAGAATGACATTTCTGCCCACTTCAGTCAACATTGCAAAGGAACTGACCAGAGGGCGTCTTAAATTCTTTCTGGATTAACCAGGAATATGACTGCATTGTTCAGCTGGATGCATAGGAAAACATTCAAGAATGTGGACTGACCACTGTCACCTTTACTTGTCAAGTCATGCCAGGTCATTTGTACAGTAGTGACGTCATGCGTGAAGATGTCTAGGGAGATTTGTGCCTTGGCTTTAGATAGTAATGTTTTATGATTGATGAGCTGCTTTGGGTGAGATACAATGATCACTATTGCATCATTCAGGTTGATGTGTTCAAGACATGAGCAGTATCAACTGATGGTGTTACAGTGTCAATCATCTGAGATATCTTGAAGATCCAAGACACATTTATTTGCAGTACTTTTAATTAACCCAGCACTGGGGGTCAATTATTCGAGTAATCTAAATCAACAGTATTAATGTTGTTCTTGTCATAACTTTCCACCAAGAGACAAACTAAAATAAAATATATGAAAAGTACAGAATCCTTCATATGTGCAGGAGAGCCAATCTAATCCAGTCCTTCAACAATGCGGACCATTACTGACAGCCTTTCCTGCATGCCAAGTGTAGACAGCGAAAGGTGACATGTGCAGACAACCCAGAAAGCAATCTGCCAGAGACAGAGACAATTCCATACAGCAGTGGGCAATTCAAAAAAAAAATGAAACCTATTTTTCATTACAACATTACTTGCCTCTTGAATTTGTTTATTGATACTAATGATGGTCAACCAATTATATTAGGACTAGGATTTGTTGTGGAACTGATGTCATGTGACTGGTAGCCCTTTTGAAAATGCTGCCATGTGGACTTCTGCTCAGGGCCAAAATAGACTGGAAATAATATCTCCACATCCAAAGTATCGTTAGGACTACAAGAAAGATGTTTTACTTTGATCATTAGACACCAGCAATTACAACAAAACAATTAATTGAACAAATTAAAGTAATTTTCATGGATATTTTTATCAACATAACACCAGGCCCTGGCTTGTTGCATCAGTTACTCTTGAAGTGATATTTTTGTTATAACTGCCCTATAGTGAAACTGTAAGTGGTATTTTTATATTTCCTTAGTCATTCCTAAGGCATATCAAGTGAGCACATAAGACTTGATTTGGTACACCAAGATATGTCAGCGGCTGGTAACTGACGTAACATTTGAATAAACAATTGCTAAATTTTAACACAATAATATTATAGTCTACTTTTTAGAGTTTACAGTTAAGGTTTTTTTAATGTGTCATAAATGCTCGTTTCTATGTAATAATTTTTACACAATAATATGGTTTATTTTTATTATTTAGTTGTAATTATTGTATGCTTAACTAAGAAGTATTTCTAAATATCTAACCAAAACAGCTGACGTTGCTAAAAAAAAGCGAAACGCCGGATGAAAGATGACGAGGCTGTCCTGAAGACAGTGCTGGAAATTATTCCAGATGAGGGTCTATTATAATAATGACAGTTAATGGTATTGTGAAAAGATAACAATATTACGGAATTTCTGATGTGTCATACACTTATAACGCATATTCAATAATGATTAAATGACTGGGCCAGGTGGTAAGAGAAATCGTGATGGATCATCAAAAACCCTTCGTTTCACGCTAAATATTAAACCATATGAAAAGAGCCAGTGAAAAGATGACAATATTATGGAAACGCATATTCACTAATGATTAAATGACTGTGCATGCAGGTACCCCGGAGGTAAAAGAAATCATTATGGCCTTCGAAATGGCTGCATGGCGAGCAGCAGCGCATGTGACGCCCGAGGTGGAATGCAAGGGTTGTGCATTCCACTGGGGACAGGCGGTGTGGAGGAAGGCGCAGGACATTGGACTCCGACAGCCTTACCTAGAGGATAACTCAACCTATATCTACGTGAGGAAGCTGATGGCGCTGCCGTTGTTGCCTGGTGAGCACGTGACACCAGTATTCAGGGTGTTGGAGGCAAAGGCCAGAACCCCACAACTGCAAGTGCTAGGTACTGTATTGTCACAATGTGTAGTTGCAGTGGGATTCCTTATTGAAAAGAAGTTATTGCTTGATAAGTTGCCGATTACGATAACAATAGTAATATTGATCCAGTAGTGCTCGCTAATAGATATGCTGACAGATAACAAAAACAAATTAAAAAACCATTGAAAACATGTTTATTTTATTACTCCTATTTTTTGGAATAATTTAACACTAATGAAAACCATAATAGAATATAGTGATAAAACGAACTGATGAAGACTGTTTTTGGCATAGAACCTTTTCGAATAATGTTATCCTGGTATGTATGGACACACCATGTATATGATTACATTATTATGTTTAGTGTCCTACATCCAATACACTTGGATCGAAAGTCGAATGTGGTCCCGACCAGCTGGTCCGTCTTCGGCCAAAGCGTAAGAACGAACAACGATGTCGAAGGATGGCATCATGGGTTCAATGCAAGAGCGAAACCCATGATGCCATTCTATCAACTGGCGACACAGTTGTATGAAGAAGCTGCACAGGTGAGCAATCCACACTGCGTACGATATATGACGCTACCTCTATAACACATATTTCCTCCGGCGGCTGGTTCTGCAATAGTCTGTCTAGTTGTTGTACTACACAAGTGCAACCGTTTAATATATACTTATGGAATATATACAAAATTACCGAAAATATCGGTTTAATAAAATGAAGTGACTAAACAATTTGCTTGAAAATGTGTCTGTAAGAAATGAACACGATGGCATGTACTACTCACTGCTGTTGTGTTCAGCTTATGTTGTAAATAAGAGTTGCGTGGGTTTCAGATTGAACTAACCCTGCGATTGCTTTCCAAAGGCAAGCTGTGGAGGTACCAGAAGTAAAAAGGAAAGGTGGCCCTCCAGTGGGATATGTACAGAGCTGGCGAAGTCTTTTGTAGATTATACAACTGTCATCTAGCAGACGAAGGGTTCTATTGCTTGTTTTTATGTGACGTCAGCACACGTTTTCGCGCAATGACTTATGGGATGCACCGTCATCTTTCTTCCCTAGCTTAACGATGCCAATTTGTGGAGTGATCGGCTGTGTGAATCGGCCAGGAAAATCAAAATTAGACAATATATCGTTCCATAAAACACCAAAGGTTATAATGTAACCAAGGTGAAGATACTCACGAGCTAAGCTGTGAACGACGGCGATTATGGAAGGCGGCCATCAGGTGATAAAACATAGGGACCGAAGTGAAATGGGACAGAACGTTGGTGTGCTCCAGGCATTTCGTGAATGGTTTGTACACATTTTTGTCGCCCCCATTTTTATTATAAATTGGTATAACAAATAATTTATTTCCAAAATGTAATACATTTTATATCTAAGTGTAGATGTGAAGGTGATCTTTTTCCTGACCCAAACATGAAAACGAGTAATAACCACCAGACTAGACTCATGCCTAAGGTGTCTAAGTAAGTGCGTCTAAGTAAGTTGTGGATCTGACTACCGTCCATGGTCATGCTATCGTTGTATGCATAAGCCCATGAAAAATGTGCTTACTTGCAAGATTTTAATTGTACATGTTAATTATGGGATGTTCATTGATCTTAACTGGATCGTATAATTGTAAATATTTTTGATATCAACCTTAGTCGTAGATAAACTTAAGCCTGTCTGATATCGATTTTTCATAAACAAACTTGTAGCAACATACCACTCTTTACCAGTTACTCAGTTAAGTATACTAATAATACTTTTTTGTTTTAGGAATGAAAGCATACCTCCATGCAAAGACCGACCCGTCATGGCTACCGACACTACACCTGGGCTACGACAAGATGTCTGCACCGACCGGTGAATGACATGCGAGGTTTGCCCAGCGCGCTGTGTCATCACTGTTGACACTAGGAACCACAGACACTCCACCTGATGACTGCCCACTGGATTTGGATCAACAGAACCGAAGCCTGTCGCAGTCTCCCGTTTCTGAGGAAGTGGTGACTTAGAACATGGCAGCCAAGGCATCAGACACTGTGGTGCAGACTGTTTTGACATGTGACGACATTGCTAGGATAGAGGCTGACAATAGAGCGAGACTGTTACAGCCTGGACCAAGCACTTGTTCTGTGTATGATAGAGAATGGTACGCAAATGATCCCGAGACAGTGCCTTTCTACACTAGTGTGCCATCCCTAGCAGTACTCGACATTGTTTACGATCGAATTAAATGCCATTTATCAGAATCAATGAAACTGTCACGATACCAACAACTGTTGGTATGCCTCTTAAAATTGAGAATGAATTACCTGTTTCGGGATATAGCTTATTAGCTGAATGTTTCAGTGGGTACAGTCCAGTGGGTTTTCCACTATACACTAAATGCCCTGTATGTGGAACTGGATTTCCTGATCCAGTGGCCTTCGCGAGATAATCTGAGGAAATCAATGCCAATGTGCTTTCGCAAAGAGTTTGGTAACAAGGTTGTTGTGATCATTGATTGCTTTGAACTATTCACCGAGAAGCTCAGCGGTGCTATGAACACAGTATTAACATACTCTAATTACAAACACCACCAGACTGTAAAGTACCTCATCGGTATTGCCCCTCAGGGACCAGTGACGTTCATTTCGAAGGGTGGGGGGGGTCGCACTTCTGATAAACACATTGTTCAGAAGTCTGGCATCCTGTCAAACTTACTACCTGGCGACATCATTATGGCAGACAGGGGGTTCAAAATAGCTTTCTACCAAGCCAAGTTAGTAATTCCCGATTTTACCAGGGGTAAAAAGCAGCTGCACCCGCTTGAGGTTGAACATACTAGAAAGATTGCTAATGTACACATACATGTAGAGCGAGTAATTGCGTTAGTGGTAAGGAAATTCCGCATTTTCGAAACAGAAATTCCCCTGGAATTTCTTAAACTCTGCCAAGGCGAGTCTGTCCCCACCGTCGATAAGATAGTCCGGGTATGCTGTTGCCTGACCTGTCTGTGCCCATATGTTGTCCCATTTGATTAATTAATGAAACTAATGTGGACACTAAAGACCATGTGTCAGTCGTAGTTGTACGTTTGTTCTGAAATTTATTCAATCTTGTGGTGTCACTTTCTTAATGGTACTTATCTCGATTAGTTTTGCATATACAGTGCATATGGTTGTATCATTATGTGTAGGATTTTGCAGTTACACTGACGTGGTATGCATCTGTTTTAATTTCAAAATCACGAGACTATCAAAGACTCAAGGTTCAATAAGTGTATGTCACTGACAGTATGACAATGTATGCACTGTATGGGTTGTACAACTGTCATCTGACAGATGCAGAGTTCCATATTGTGTCACAAACAGGTTAAAGAATTGTCACTGACAGATGCAGGGTTCCACACTGTGTTACAAACAGATTGAAGAATTGTCCCTGACAGACACAATGACATATCAACATCACGACACAGTCAATGAAAGATTAAAGGCTGACACAGTTTGTCATCTTCTGTTGCATAGATTGTACAACTGTCAACTGACAGATGCAGGGTCCATATCATGTCACTTGCAGGTTGAAGGATTGTCCCCCAATGTGATAACACGATTGCAAAATGGAAGTGTGACAGGCGACAACATTTCGATAGATATCATATTTCTTCAAAGCATGACTAAAGAGGGCCACAACAAGACCAGGCAACATGACAAGACCTTAAAACCTGCAACCCACCTAAAAAACCATCTAAAATCACTCCAAAACAGCATCTGCTCAAACGTTGTCCTGGTGTTGTTCTAGATATCCTTGTGATATTCACAACTTTTTAATATTATTTTTTATAGTCCTCTGAAAAATTCAATATGCCATATTTGGTATGAGGATGATCACTAAGTGCTAAAAAAATCACTCCATTAGAAATATAATTTAAAACAATTGTGAACTGACAGCAAATTATTTTTACTTGGGCCCAAATTTTACACGTTTTACAACAGTGGTATAAATTTTAATAAATTTGTAGCAGTCTGGGCTCTCCAATATGGAGTTGCCCTATAATATACACTTCAGGGTTGTAATACACAGTGCAATCAACAATGCCTTTCATTTGGTTACAACTTTATACAGTTGAACTTCATTCATCATCTGTGATCAGTTGCTGTGTTGTATTCATGATTTAGTCATATTAAAATGCATGAAGTGTGTGTGTGTGTGTGTGTGTGTGTGTGTGTGTGTGTGTGTGTGTGTGTGTGTGTGTGTGTGCGTGCGTGCGTGCGTGCGTGCGTGCGTGCGTGCGTGTTTACCTTTATGTAATTTTTTATTCCAGTATATGTGCATTTGTTATTTGTAGTCTTTCTATGACAATGCATCATAACTTTGGTACATGATTATCCCACACCACAAGAGACAGTAACACCACAAAATTAGCACACACTTTCCAACAATGAAGATTAAGGAAATTGTAGATGTCTTTAGTAAGTCTGACAAGCATCACCTACAGAGACCACATCTCCAACGAAGAGGTGCGAAACAGAACTCGGCAAGCCATTGGGGCCCACGAAGACCTCTTGACCACAGTAAAACGACGCAAACTGAAATGGTACGGGCACGTAACAAGATCTTCAGGGCTTACCAAGACAATCCTGCAGGGCACAGTGCAAGGAGGGAGAAGACGAGGCAGACAGAAAAAGAGATGGGAGGACAACATCCCGGAATGGACGGGCATGACACTGGGTGCCGCCCTGAGGAAGGCTGAGAGGCGAGAGGAATGGAGGGAGCTGGTTGCCAGGTCATCTGTGGCGCCCCAACGGTCCACTAAGACTACGGGATAGGTGAGGTGAGGACAAGCTTGTTGCTGTTAATACAGTAATTGAACACTGTGAGCAATTGCATTCAAGTTCAACATCATCTTCGTCTGTCAATCGTAGAAGTGTTAATATTTCAGTCACCAGAATCATTGACAAATTCAGAAGTTTTAAGAAATTTATACGTCCATATGCCCAGAAGAAACTTGAGTCGTTTCTGGATGAGGAATTTCAGATGTCAACTAGACTTGCTCCAACCCTTCAGTCGAACTTCCCACAAACCTTAAGGATGCCCATAGTGACGTCACACAGCTACAGAATGACATCACACAGCTACAGAATGAAACTGAAGAAACATTGAGTAAATTAACATTAACAACAGCACAAGAAACGCATTCCAAAGTATCCAACAACTTTCAGAACAACTCAAAACACAACAACATACAATTGAAGATTTGAAGAGAGGGGTAAAATGCACCGCAGCAAGGGTGGAATACTACAGAAGCAGACCGGCGAAGCTGTCTGAAATGTGCCTGGGACCATAACACCTTCCCAAACTTGCAATGTGACGTCGCGCAAGGCTTTTCGGGAGAAACTGACAAAATCAAAGAAAGAAAATGCAGACCTTCACAGCTCTGTAGAATGGATGGAGTGTCTGCTAAATAATGATACAGACACAATGACTCTATTTGATTATCACTCGTAGTTATAGAAGTGAATGCCAAATGTGTGTTGTATGAACTGTGACATCATAATGTTAGTGTATCGAAAATTGGATCTGTGATTGAGTGTCTTGTGAATATGACTGGGAAACATTGTGACAGAGTGCATCACCACCTATATAATGATGAATATGTACTTCAGTTTCTGGAGAAGAAAGGACTCTACAGTGTGCATGTTTAGTTACACCTGCAAGATAATGTTTGGTCTCACTCTGTGGCAGATAAAACAAGAGGTGTATAATCAAGTGGAATCCTACATCACCACTGCAGACAAGGTTGAGGCATTACAATCACAACCGAGATTTGGCAAGGCTGTGCTAGAGCAGAAAGTACCTACGAAAGACTGGTTCGCGTTCACCGAGGTGCAAGAAGGAAAGTGACTCCCGTTAACTGTGGTGGAATTAACAAATAATTTTAAACAACTTTTTGATAGTGCTGTGCAAAATCTGAACATCCTTATCCATCGCCGGGTGAAGCACAAATTCATGAATGTCACTGATGACAGCGAAGAATGGTACAACGGGAGGATACTATCGCAGGCCAAACGTGAAATACCGCATGATACATCCCCCTCCCTTCTTCTTATTCAACTCCTTTCCCAAACACGTCTACATTCCAATGCAGCCAAACGTCGCCGTGTTCTTGTCAATAAAACAAATAACAAGGCCTCTTCCTCTGTTTGCTCGTCCTGACCTGTGCCAGTGGACGCCATCTTTTCAAGAACGAAGCTGCACACAAAGCAGTGTGGGCTGAGTTGGCAACTTCGCTAGATGACTCGTGGGTGGGAATGGTGATTAGGAATCCACCTCAACAGCTGGTGCAACATGGCCGATCCACTCGTGTGCGCTGTGCTTTAGGGAGGGGTATAAATGCCAGGCTCCAGGAACACAGGAGGGGGAGAGACCAAGAGAGTGGTCAGGCACACAGGGTGCGCAGCTGGAGGGTTTCCCTCTCCCTTGGGTTGGGAGGTGAGGCTGAGCTGCTTCTGTGCCACAGCTGGGTATAGATTTGAGTTTGTAAACTGAATAGATCAAATAAATAATGCGTCTGTCAAATTTTACATAAGCGTGTTTATTTATATTTACTTATGTCAGTACAAAGCCAATCCCTCTTAATTTACTATGCCATTGCCTAAGAGCAACAGTAATCTCTAAGTAGTGGTACAACAGTACTCCACTACCTGACCATGATTCGGTGGAAAACCTTGTAAATAAATTTGGCAATTTTTTTAACGATAAAACAGATGCTATTCAGTCGACCATTGGCGTTACTGAACCACCCTATGCACAAGTCAGAGAGGGTGCTAACTTAGATACATTTGCAGTGGTCCCCGAAGATGATGTGCAGAAGTTGGTCATGAAATCAAAAACAACCAGCTGTGCTCTTGACCACATGCCAACCAAATTGGTTCAACAATACATTGCTGAATTACTCCCACTCCTTACGCACATAATCAACCTATCTGTAGTCACTGGGGAACATAGCTTTATGTAGAGATCCGTCCACCCTTCATTTGGATGGGTAAAAACGAATATGGACGGGTAGAAATATGGGTGGATGGGTGGTGGACAGGTAAAAAATGAAGGAGCAAAAAAACAACCAAAGTCTTCCAAAACCGTAGATATTGTTAGTTATGCCTTGAAAGTGAGTGAAAATGGTGTCACATGTGTGTTTGTAGTCCATTTCAGGTCATCAGACACATTTAATAGTTTGTAAACTGGTTTAACAGTTAACATCCATGTGTCCACCAAAACATGTGTGACTGGCAATAATGTTATCTGGCATAAAGCCCTGCTGGGCAATTCCCATGGGAATGGAGACTGCATTTGTAGCCTGATGAAGCACATGAGTTTGACACAGCAACTGAACTCTACCTGAGAGTAATCTTCCCTGACTTAGCTGTGTTGTGCACAAGGCTGTTTAAGGACCATCTGCAGGGTGGCGTCCATGGCAGTCTAGATGTCAATGACCCAGCACTGAGGCAGAAATACAAGTGTGTCCCGAAAAGCAGCAAATATGCGGAGAGTATATTTGAATAGTAATAGCTTTATTGTTACATAATGTCATGTACATATAATAATCAGCAACACTAAAGTAATAATTACATGTCTAAAGACATTATACAATGTAACAATTATTGGCTTCTGAGATCATCTCATCAAACAGAAACCGAACATAACCACACATGCAGCAGAATCCTACATCATGTTTTCCCAAAACAAGACCATCCAGTGGATCAACATGAAAACACTAGAAGAACAGACAGAACTCCTCAGCAATGCCAGACAACATATTCAACATACATGAGACAAGTTCAGACATCTCAAAGAGGAAATCGAAGAAAGGAAACAGGCAGAGATCAATAAGAAAATCAGTGACATTGAGGCAACTGCACAGTCAAATCCAGATGAAAGAGAAACCCATCAGTGACATCATAACGTTTGGTCTCACTCTGTGACAGACAAAAGAAGAGGTGTATAATCAAGTGGAATCCTACATCACCACTGCAGACAAGGTAGAGGCATTACAATCACAACTGAAATTTTGCAAGGCCGTGCTAGAACAGAAAGCACCCACGAAAGACTGCTTCGTGTTTACAAAGGTGCAACAAGGAGAGCGACTCCGGCTAACTGTGATGAAACTGACAAATAACTTGAAACAACTTCTTGATAGTGCAGCACAGCTTGATAGTGCAGTACCTACGAAAGATTGGTTCGCGTTCACAGATGATTCTTTAGTATTCGTTTTATTGATTGCCATACTTGTTATCATCTAACTAACTCTGTTTCATGTATTTTAAAGGTATTTGCATAGAGCTGTGCTAAGTGTTCTGCTCCATTTCCTTAAAACAAAGCTGAAAATGCCAGTAATTGCGTGCATTCTTTGCTGCTAATCTTGGGACGATCCCTATCATAATGGGTATCACCGCGAAGCTTAACACGTCATCTGTCCATATAAGGTCACGTATGCATTCTCCGGCCTCAGAAAGCTTGGAATAGCTGTGTAAACAAACCAGGGTCACATGGCAGCAACAGCCCCGGGAAGCGTTCTCATTGGTCCAGCCTGGATCATTTGCAAAATGTTCTGAACAAATGCATGCGCACTGTGTATATCTTTCACGTCACTGCTGACCTAATTAGCGAGCAAGGCCAAGACGAAGCGAAAAATGGCGTTTAACATGGCAAAGTTATTAAACTCTGATGCAAGTGATCAGGCACAGATAGATAGATAGTTTGATTGAAGAGTACTTTTTGGAGGAAGTGACTGATGAAAGCGAGGCGGACAATGAGTCGATGACGAGGATGACAACTTTGCTAACTACATCACTGATGAAGACGATGATTTTGACTTTCGTCAGAATGATTACAACAGGGCTATGGAAGTGGCTGACCGATCGGTAAAGAGGGTGTCAGATTTTCTGGATGAGGAATTGCGAAAAGCAAATGCGTTCAGGTATTTGTCCTTGTTGTTGTTATAATGATTTTCATTCATCAATTATGTAGTAATTGCAATTACAGGTACTCTGGTGCTAGAAACAGAATTCGCGACGTGATAACTAGATGTAACAGGTACGTTTGTGGTGGTTTGTTGACATTATGAAATCCAACATTGATTTTGTTTTGGGGTGAGTTGGTTACGGGTTTCCCATTAATTACCACTGCCTTGTGTTCCCAAGTTAGAGTACTTCTTCACCACACGTTGTCCTCCTGTTAGTAACTTCGGGAAAGTAAGATTGTAAAAGTGGCAACAAACACAACAAGTGATGTTAGTCAGGGTGGAAATAATTCACTTTTATGCCTGGGTGGAGAACAAAGAAACATGTCAAGTGACCCCTACTATCTTGTCACGGTAAAAGTATTGTTATGTACATTATGTACAACTCATTTGGTGTTCCGGGTTTACAGATGTTCATGCAAGCATAATAAAAGCGAACCTTGCTCAAACCCTCTTTGGGGCGCAACAGCTCGTCGAACGGAGGATGTTAATGGTGGAGTTTACTCCAAGTAAGTAAAAATAATGTAATAACAGAAAATCCTTCACTTCATTGTTGATCATTGTCATAGTAATTGTGTAGTCATTTTTGATATAATATTGACAGTTACATGCATTTTTATCGTTCCTAGCTGGGGTTTTTTTGCGGTGAATTTTGGGCAACCAGGTGATACATATGCAGACATAGGACGACCAAACGATCTAGTTTTGTATGAAAATAGCTACTAAATTATCTGTCTGTCTATCATATAAATGGTTCCTGTTTTGTATCTTTTCAGAGTTCTCGAGGTATCAAGGACTGATGTCGTTGTAGTCGACCCAACTCCTGACCTGCTCTACACAAAGAGGAAGTCGGAATCATCCTCCAAACACACGGCTGATTGTGAACAAAGCAAGAATGGTGAAACTGCACATGCAGAAAGCATCAATCAACCTACGTCTGGATGGTCAGAAGGTTATTCCACCAGGGATATCCTTCAATGACATTTACATCAATGACCATGTGCTCAATTCTGGAAAACGTGCATTCAAAATGGATTCTGACCAACCACAGAAGAAGACATGTATCTGGCCTGAGACCAAAGGATGCCGTTTTTTTCACAGAGAAGTATCTCCATGATATTTGGTGTGTGACTGACAATGAACACATATTTCAAATCCAAGTGCTTCCCCAGCCAGAGAAAGAACGATCAGCCCCACAAAATCTGGTGTGCCATAAAGATGACTTTAATGTGGATATCGGCCAGTGCACTTGCGTTGCAGGTAAATCAGGGTATTGCAACCATCTTATGGCTCTCCTGTACCAAATCAGCCAATTTTCAAAGTCAGCCACGCCAATTATTCCAGATGATCTCTCCAAAACATCGATGCCCATGACTTGGCATAAACCTCGAATAGAGGGGGTAGCAGCAGAACCCATCATGGCGGTAGCTGTTCACATTTAATATACAAACCGAGAATTTACATCCACATTGTTTGAGGGTAGGGCACCAGCAGCGGTTAACAATGATTCTGATTTGTTGACCAGCATTCAGGAGACATTGGCTACCGAAAATGCAAGGCGTGGAATTTTGATGGCAAGGAACCACATCAAGGACACCATTATCTGCCATACACAACTGGGAACATGGGTTCCACGGAGCTCTCCTCTGAGTTACCAGTTGGCTCTGACAGAAAGTGATTTTAATGTGGACTGTAATGTTGTAAGCATTGACAAGTTCCCGGGCAAACCCAGAGGTGCATTGTGAGAGACATGGCATGTTATCCCGAGCCACCCCAGATAGATGCAGCGTTAGGGACAAAGAAGGGAGCAGACATAATCAAGAGGCTGGCAGTTGACCGTGTCAAATCACACGCCTCAGAGGTAGAAACAAGAGATCAAGCAGGGAGTGCCAAGTGGTGGGAGGGACGACGACTGCGTATCACAGCGTCTAAGTTTGGTGAAGTTGTCAGCCGAAAGCAACGTAACTGTCAAAAGTTTGAACAGAGGAGGGCTGAGGCCAGACTTTCCACCATGTATAAAATAACAAACAACCTCTTAGACATCAATCCCAAACAATACCTCATGCCCGGACACATCCAAACAAGATCCAACCACCCACACACATACAGACAAATATCCACCTCCCACAACTATTACAAATACAGCTTCTTTCCCTGAACAATACATCAATAGTCCAGTGGAACAGACTCGACGCCTTTAAGGGTGCATTGCATTACATTAACCTGACAACTGCACCCTTCAGGCACCTCCAACAGACAACATACACCACCACCCCTGTCCACCTCCACACCCCGTCCCTACCACACCCCCATCATTGACTCCCCATTCATGGCACCCCACCCTAATCCCATATTCCCAAGCACAAATACTCTTATTCCACTTCCAGATAACTGAAGCCAGCCATCCTGAAACCGACCATCCATACTAGTGCGTGATGCCCCATATTGACTACACTATCATATCTATGGCGATAAAATAGGTAAACCATGCAATATGATTACCAACCATGCCCTGTTAAGACCTACCCGATTCGATAGTAACTTGATAAGTTGCCAGCGGATCAAGCGACAGTTTATATCCATCAAAATGTGCGTCAATCAGGCTCCTGTTTGGCTTAAGGTCGGTTAATTTATCCGTCATTGCAGCGTCAATTTTACTTAAAACTTAGCAGAGAACTTCTCACATCCACGCGACGCATCCCGTACCAACACGCGAAAGAAGGATATCGCCACCTGGCGGGCCCATCCTAGGGATCCTAAAACGGGCGCCGGGCGGATCGTTCGACAAGAACGCACGATCTTTATTCCAAATCCAGGGGATGTTCCTATTCTTGAATCGGAATCAGTGGCTGACAAGTATAATTGGAATCGGTGTTTGGAAGTAGTGGAATTGGTATCATAATCTTTTTAAAATGTATAATATATGCCATGTCCACGCCGTTTCACACAAAAACTAGTGCGTGATGCCCCAGTAGGGGTTTTGCACTACAACATAACAGAAACAGAAAAATCACATTTCCATTTTCATTATATTCACACCAAATAGGAAAAACACAATATCGACAAAGCTGAAATAAATAGGTCGTGTAAACAGTTCCCGGTGTCTGGTATGACCACGATTGGACGTTGAATCAGGTATTATATATATAATTATTCAAATTAATCAGCCTTGACTCAACTTTGAGTTTGACTATGTAAACCGAATAAAAACATTAAAAAAATACACCAATAGAGAAACTGCAGCATCAGAAAATAAAGCTAGAGACTGTCTCAATGCTCAGTTTTTGGCAACTGTTGACCGGTCTTCTTGTAAGATTATATCTTTATTCACAGTAAAAATATAGTGTACACTATCTGCAGCCCTCACATACCCAACAAAGTCAAAGGGAGCGTTCGTTGCCGCGACTAGCTAATCTGCAACTGTCGTGTTGTGGACTCTGGCCTACCACAATGGAAGCAAAATAATTATTAATTTTTTTTTATCTTGGGATCACTACAGATGAACATGTAAACCGGAAGATTCATATTGACAATATGTCAAATAAAATAGCACGTGATGTAGGTTTGCTAAACAAGCTCAAATTACCACTTTCTTCCTATCTGCATTATGAAAACTATGAATTTTGCACTGCTTTGAAGTTTGATTTCCTCATATCTACTGCTTATGATTCCATTTTTCAATTATCAACAAAACATGTATGCCACCTTGGTGCAATTATACTGATGCAAACATACCACAGTTATTGAAATAAATGTAATAAAAACATGACAATGAGAATTCTCAATTAGCTATACTGTTCACAAATATGAATACATACTATGATACTCAAATATATACCTCTGTATCATAATTGTGCTGTGTTTCTTGTTAATATGTTCTCCAGATGCATTGTTTCATTGCGTTTTAAAATATATTCATAGACATACAATTTCCAATATGATTCTTCATGATAATAGTATTCCAAAATTTGGGACCAACATAAGCGGGTGTTTTGTCTGGTATTTTGTAAGTTATATTTTATCTTATATTATAGTTGTTTGATGGTGTATGCTTCATGAACATGTCATTAAATATATTTGTAACATACCCCTATTATTTGTACATTAATATGCAAGTTACATATTTGTTCAGTTGACAGATGTTCATAATTTGACGTGCTTCAAATAAAACGTATGACTTCTAAATTCAGCATGACTTATTATACAAATTATTTGTTTCTGCAATATATGAATGTTAGATAAATATGCTGCTGGGGGCTCTTGCCCATTCAAAGGGCGCAGCAGTGTTCTCCGAGAACCTGCTTCGATCGATGGCCAATGGAACAGGTTGCAACTTTTTAAACTAGTTTCGCAGGGGGGATGCACAGAGAAGCCAAATACTGGAGGCATAGATAAAGATAGCAAAATGAAATCAGCAAATAACAGCCTGGAAAGCCCTACAGAATTTGGTTATAATGTGTTTGTTTAAATGCAAGGAGCATAGTAAACAAAAGAAATGAACTAAACATTATGGTAGAAGATATTGACCCTCACATAATAGGTATAACTGAAAATCTTGGGCCACCCCCGACATATCAGAAGCCGAATTAGGAATGACAGGATATGTAATGTTTAGGAAAGATAGATTAGGAAGAAGGGGAGGCGGAGTTATTTTATATATTAAAGGCTCATCCAGGCTTATGAAATAAAATTAGAAAAAGAAGCAGAATGTGAAGAAGCTGTCTGGTGTAACATAGTTACAGGAAACTCAACATTAACTGTTGGGTTAGTGTATCGGAGTCCAAACATAAGCATGGAAGAGAATGAAAAAATACATAACGCTATCAAAGAAGTGAGTAAACGGGACTGTATTATTATGGGGGATTTTAACCATGGGCATATACAGTGGACATCTCTACAGAGTACCGGGAGAGAGGATCAAGAGTTTTTAAATTTAGTACAAGATAGTTTCCTTTCTCAACATGTGTTAGAAGCAACTAGGGGCGAGAACGTGTTAGACATAGTATTGAGCTCACAGAAGGAATTTGTTGATAATGTCAAGATATGTGAGCCACTGGGGTGTAGTGATCACAACCAGATACATTTTATCATCAAAGTAAAGGGAGAACGGAATAGAAAAATAAGGTACAGGAAAATTTTTCACAAAGGAAGATATAAGGACATGAGGAATATTTAGCAAAGATAGACTGGAATAACACACTGAAGAATAAGACAGCAACAGAATGCTGGAATATTTTAAAGAGTGAAATTGACTGCGTCATTGACAAATTTGTCCCCTTGAAAAAACAGGGGAAACGGTCAAAGAAGAAACACTTATCGAAGGAAGCCATTAGAAAAATCAAGTACAAGCAAATGATGTGGAAGAGATATAGACATACTGGAAGTGAAGAAGACTATAGCATTTATAAAGAAGCACTTAATCAAGCTACAGCTGAAATTACAAATTCAAAGAGAAGCTACGAAAAAAATAGCTTTTAATATAAAACATGACAGCAAGAGTTTTTATGCGTATGTTCGAAGTAAACAGAAAGTTCAGGATAAGGTCGGTCCTCTAGAAGGTAGTGATGGAAACATAATAACAGAGCGATTCTTAATGGCAGAAAACCTAAATGAGTACTTTAGTTCGGTGTTTACCAGGGAAGATATTAGTTATTACCAGTACTTGAGACTAAGTTCGAAGGGAGAGAGTTTGACTATTTAGGACAACTAATTGTAACCCCAACAATGGTAGCTATGAAAATAAGAGATATGAAGGATATTAAATCACCTGGAGTGGATGGGATTCCTCCCAAATTACTATTGGAAATTGTAGAACAAATCAGCATACCGCTTGCAACAGTGTTCAATTTGTCTTTAGAGGAGGGAATAGTTCCGTTAGAATGGAGAGAAGCAAACATTATACAATTATTTAAAAAAGGTTCGAGAAACAAGTCAGAGAACTATAGACCAGTGAGTTTAACATCGGTGATTTGCAAACTATTAGAAAGATAATTAAAGATCACCTGGTTGATTTTCTTGTTAAAAATAAATTGATAAACCCATCTCAACATGGGTTTTTAAAAGCGAGGTCATGCTTAACAAATATGTTATGTTTTTTGGAAGATGTCACAAAGTGGGTAGATGAGGGATCACCAGTAGATATAATCTACTTAGATTTAAAAAAGCCTTTGACAAAGTGCCACACCAAAGACTACTACTTAAACTAAAGGCCCATGGCATAGGAAATGGTATGATCAACTGGATAGAAAAATGGCTTATTGATAGAAGACAAAGAGTAGTAGTTGATGGGGAGGTTTCAAACTGGAAATCGGTTTTGAGTGGAGTACCGCAGGGATCAGAACTGGGACCTATTTTATTCTTAATATATTTCAATGATTTGGATGATGACATAACAAGCAAGGTGTTGAAATTTGCGGACGACACAAAAGTGTTTAGGAAAATTAAAAGTGATGCAGATAGGCAGCATTTACAAGATGATCTTAATAAGTTGATAGAATGGTCTGAGAAGTGGCAAATGCTGTTTAATTTTGGAAAGTGTAAGTGCCTCCACATAGACAGCAGCCAGAAACTCGTTAATCTCTATAACTCTACGGGAACCCTCTTCAATGGAAATGTGGTGGAAACGGTGGCGGCGAAGCACCTGCGCCACAACACGTTCGACTCCCCGACTCACCGACTTCGCTAACTCAAATACACGCATGCCGACCAAAAGCAGGTGATCGGTAGCGGAATCGAGATCGTTTCCCCCAAGCGCGAGCACAACTACCCGTGGGACTTCGGCCGTCAACAGACTCGTTACCTGCCTGAGACTGCCAACTGAGGCGACAGTGCCACCGCGAAAACTGCTGAAACGAATGCAGCAATCGGTGCCCTGAAAATCAGGACCCGACCCAAAGCGAAGTATATACTCCGCCACAAAACCCCCTAACCAATTCACACGACTATCTCCAAGCACAAGTGCTAACTGCCGAGTAAACAAAACGGTAAACAAAATAATACTTAACTCCCACCAGGTAATTTGTATGAACATTACTTTATGTATATTTTTATTGGGTCAATAAACACTTCTGATTACAATTCCTGCCAGATCGCCAAATGCTGGGAGCGCATGATACAAATAATGACAAAAGCAGGTGTATCTATAGACATAATCCATTTGAATGTGGATGGGTTGTAGGAAACTCCTAATAAAATGCTGAAGATAAACTGAGCTTGTTAACCAATTCAAGTTGCCATTCCAAAATCAATTACTTTGGTTTCAGCGACATATACTGTATATGTTCTGTTAATCATCCAGTAATGCTTAAGAAACATTCTGGATTAAACAACAAAATGTGGCACTTATTTAGTTTTACTTTCCACCAGAATCATACACCAGGTAGATGCATCAATACATTTGCTGGTTCTGTTGTAAACTAAGATGGTCGTTAGACTGTGGCCGTATTGTAGACCTTATAAGAAACGTTATTTTTTTATATAAAATTTAAAGGTTATCAGTTCATGGTGTGCAGTATATTTATTCTCAAAGTTGGAATATCCACTAAGTAATGGTATTATTAACACATGTACATTATAATCATAATTTATTTCACACTTATACTATATACAGCATATTCCTTTTGTATCACAAAGTGCATACGTAAATACACACCTTGTACAGAACAACATTACAAATAATACACAATGCACAATAATAATGACTTGTCCCAAAATCTTCTACAAATACACACTTTTGCTATAAATGCTACCGGTACTGCCTTGCGCCAGATACCAATACTTCTATATAAAAGTCAGTTGTTTAGTTTTGTTTTACAAAGGGCAAATACTTAAAATTATAGCCAATCATATCTTAAGCTTAGCCATCTGGTGAACACCAATGTGACATTTTGATACTCTAACAAAAGTAATTAGACAGTCAGAAAACATATAGAGATAACATGATGTTCTGTGCTGAGAAACATTTGAAACAAACACTACTGCACCATGCCTGTATGTGTAAGCTTTCATTACAAGAAACTGAAATTTATGGTTACATGTTCACAATATGAAATCCAATAAATATTAGATCAGAAAAAAAATTGTTTATTACTTATTGGGCGAAACAATGTTCAAATACTAAAAAGAATTAATCACCTAAGTTGGTTTCATTTTCATCAATATAATCAGTTATTATGCAAAATTGGTTCTGTTGATGTTTGTGACAAAATATCCACCATGATGAGACATGTGCTTCATTGAAGTCGAAACTTTGTGTTGTGTCTCCCCCATAGACCAGCCATCAAGCCTGGTCATATTACATGTCCTGTTAAGGAAGTAGAATGGGAAATTAATGAGAAATGTCTTTATTCGAGGGCTTCACCTTCGTGCAGATGGCATGGGTCTGTCTTGTTCCCACAGGTGGTACAGTCTTCACCAGAGAAGTAAATTACTGGCTTGATTTAGCGGACTTCATACACTGCACCGGGTAACCCCCTGCAACACTGGCCTGTGAGAATGCATAAATATTAAGAGTCAGTCTTTGTGGTGTTCAGTGTCTACTCATGACTTGGCAGTGAAGTGCTGGTAATAGCTGCGGGTGATGTCAATCATCAGGTCCTGCGTGCACCCAGGCAGCTGCTCGGTGAATGTTCCTGAAGACCAACAAAGAAAACACTCGTTACAACTTGTTGGTTTGACAAAGAAGATGTGAAAACTTCTAAATAGTGTAAATTATGTGAATTTTCTGGAGTTTAATTGATGACTAAACCCAAAATTACTAACAATGCTGAACTGTAAATGTGAGTGCAGTTAGGGGAATGTCATAAGACTTACACCACATGGGAACTCATTGCCAACTGTCACGTGGCTAAATTCGATAGGGTGGCTTATGTTAGTAATTGTTCATTATATAATGACAATACCAAACAGCATGCGATATAATTTGAAATTCATAACATATTTGTTGTTATAATTATTATGAGATTTATGTGACATGAAACAGTGGAACAGAAATATCATATGGAAATATATTGTTCATGGCTCCAAGATTGAGATGTTTTGTAACAAATTCATTTATTTTGGAGTATAGTTTGTGTGAAATGTATGGCACTTCGACCCATCAGTTATGAATCTTGGTCACATTCTGGTAAAATCAGAGCCATATCACATGACACCAGTACATGATCATATCACATGACACCAGTACATGATCATCTCACATGACACCAGTACATGATCATATCACATGACACCAGTACATAATCAAAACTCATACATTTCACAAACTATGCTCCAAAGAAATATCATGTACCACAATTTATGACCCATATCTGTAACTGTCGCAATTTTGCTCATTAACATGTTAGTACTAACCTAATAATTAATTTCACATACCCCTAACAGTAGTGTCTTTACACAAGGCTCATGATTTGAACTGGCTCACTTAATGCGCATTAAAGCGACATGGTCCGTTCGTGGCGTTTTATTTTTATTGCAAAATCATGTTATATGGTATAAATTATGCCTATTACAGCGTAAAGACAGTCAAAATATGTTTTTATGTTCCATTTAGTAGTTGAAAATAGACCCAGTAAGGGTGCTTAACTCTGTGTACACATCGACCACGAGGCGTTTTCAAAACTGTTGTAGGCGTGGCTAAAAGCCCAGAAGGAAATGCATGATCACGCGATGCAGTATCACGTGAACACAAGTTGACGCCACTAACGCCACATCCAGCCAGGTGCACGGTCCCAGTTGGTAAAGGTCAAAGGGTGGGAGTCACTCGCGGCGATTTGAGTGACAGCGTCGGGATTCTTATAAACATTCGACGTTTAACATTACGAAGTCAGTTCTGTCTCGATAAAACCTTTATTGGCGGTCAGGACGCTACAATAGTTATAACTTACACTGATCAACATGATTTTGCAATAACAATAAAAAGCCACGAACGGACCATGTCACTTTAACTTAGCTGTTTGAAGCCTGTTTGTAGAGTGAACGAGGTATAGGCGTATGTGATTTGTAAGACGCACCTGGTGAGCCGGAGTAGAGTGTGAATGGCGGGACGACCGTCTCTGGAGGCAGCACTGTGTCGTCTGCCACAGCACAGCAATCCTTCAAGACACAGCGTCGGCCCTATAACACACGCACACATTTATATCTATAATTATATATATATATATATTATATACAAAGTTGTATATACAAATGTAGGCATCATCCAAAATTTATTCGTGTGTACATGAATATCTATTTGTATATGTATGCATGTGTAATGTATACTATTACATGTATACATGTGTATATATAAATCATGTAAGATAAAATATTGTAATGCCATATATTACAATTTTTTACACACATTAATTCATATTTATGCTGTAATTTTTTATAGATAGAATATATGCAAAATTATGATGTTTTGATATGGTACATCTCAAATGCACATAGGCTTAAAAAGAATCTTTTTAAGATTAACATCACAGAGTGCAAACAAAGCTGCCTTCATAAATAGACTGTTCACTTCAATGTACCTGTGCAAACATGTTATTTAATTTTGAAGAAATCACCAGACAAATTAAATACATTTTCAGATCAGGCTGTTAGAAACCTTGTGGTGGAAGGCCACAGTAGCCTTTTTTGCAAAATCGTTCAACATTACTCACTCTTGCTTATAACAACCTAATATAGTAAGGGAAACATTAGTAATTTTAAACCTACTATCACACAGTTTTTGCCAACATGGACGTAGGATCCAACTTGTGCAGCATTTATGATTGAATCTTCTTCTATAAAGACGTGGTCACCAATATGGAGAGGGAAAAAGGCGACACTGAAACACAATGATAACATCTTTAGTCAGTCATTCTAAGTATTGCAAGAATGCTATCACACAGTCCACAAGCCCGTGCTCGAACAACTGATGATTTGAAAAATGTGGTAACTATAATTTCGACACGGCAATATAATTTAGCTATATAACTAACGCTTCACGGTAATCAGAGAGGACAGGAATTTAGATAATGCATTTATTTTACGTTTTATTAAATTTCCTGAGCTGTTTTGTTAAAAATTATGCATAACTGAGCTCTACAAAAAAAGCTATGCTGTTTGCATTTAGTGAGCTATTGTGTTTAGAAAACCAATTGATATCAATGAATACTGTGAAAATGCCTAATTTTCTCTGGATATTCATGTAAGATGACTAAAAACACAGCGAAATTGTGTGGATTCTGCAGAAAATGTGACTAAAGTATATTTCACTCTGTTTTTGTGCAGAATACAAATGTTCTGTGTTTGTCAGTGGTTTATGAGTGGTGATAATATATCATTAACCAGTAGACACCACACATTTTTGGAAGAAAAAAAACTGTGGGACATTTTATTAGTTTTTGGCTCTGGAAGCCTTTAGAATGATTCAATCAACTTTTCATTCTTTGTGCACAGTGGCAGTACCCCAAGGTAGTTAAGGTACATCTTAGCAAAATAAAAAAATAGATCCTCAATCATTTCTGAGATATGGCAGATAACACACACACACACACACACACTCCATGCACACACACACACTCCACGCACACACACAAAGTAATGCCATAAGTCTGTTGGACCGTCAGCCCAAAAGAAAAAATATACACACCCACTGATGAGACACTGAACGCTGTGCTTATGTCATCAACCAGAGTCCACACGTACTGCTCATTATTACTTACCCTTTGCTAAATTTCTTAAATGGCGGCCGAATTACAGCTCGTTTACTAATGACACAATGTCGACCAATCCGGACGTTTGCCAAGTCACCACGAACAATTGAATCTGACATGATGATGGTCTGAACAAACGACAAAACATTATTTAGTTTAAAATTACATATTTTCCTCAAAAAAAGCAATCAATTAAGGAAGAAACTTTTAATCATAATTACTGCTACCAATCAGGCAATGACAAACAGTAATCATATCATAATCATCAATTGATAGAAATAATTGGGAAAATAAACTGTTACTAGTGTTATTTTCCTATTGACTGAACAACGCATATAATTTATGAAGAACAGCATGTATATGTTTGCATAATAAACAGCATGATATCATTACAGCTTGTGAAGTATATCACCACACTTGCAAATTATTTCTCTTTCGGATTTACAAAAAAGGTTTACTTAAACTGCTACAGTTGCCAATATAAAAACTGGATCAGCTGACAGATACATCTAGTTGTAGTTACACACACAGAAAAAACCTTAATCTTTTAACAAACATGCATGGTAATATTGTTCGCTTTAACTTTATAAATTGTGTGTGATGTCACACTGAAAGAAAAATTGTATGCATTAAGATTTTAAAATGTGTATCACTATGTAACAACATGACTAGCAACATTTAATTTAAAGCCCTGTGCAGGTCTAGTCCAGTCCAGTAGTTGGAAGACGACAATGCAACATTAACTGAAACACAATCTATATTAATTATAAAACAATATTTTAATAATACTATTTACATATAAACCATGTTTGCAGGACATCTTGAATGACCTTACTAACTAGAACCTCGCTATCACATCACATTCAGCACACTATGGATGACAATACCTTTCCATTGAGAACTATATTTTGACTGCCACAGAGCACGGACTGTCTGCTCACTTTGTTCCCAGACGCCTGAAAATGAGATTTTTTTATGAATATGATACAACAAAGTATCTTTATGCAGAGACCCTTCCACAAGTCATTTGCTATTTGTCTTTATATTTGCAGCTTCTATCAAACACCAACTAACAAAACAGGACTGATCCAATCGACGAAACTCAATTAGCAACATATGGATAGCTGGTGATTTTAACTGTCCCAAGATTGATTTGACCTCCTTAACCTGCACATTAAATGACAAAGCCTTTACCAACTTACTAGATCTGACTAGAGACTTCCACCGTCACCAAGCTGTAGAGGAATCCACCAGAGGCAAAAACATACTAAACGTTTTCGTCACCACCAACCCCTCCCTCATAGAAACCACGCATAGCATACCAGGCATCAGTGACCATGATAGTATGACTACCGGTATGCCCCTTTTAAACACTTTTTGGCACTACACAAAATCGCTCAATAAAGACACAACAGGAATCTCCCACATTAAAGGATTCCTTCCTAGGCTATGGATAATAAATCCAAAGCAGATATTCTTTCAAACCAATTCCAGTCTGTGTCCATCAACGGAGACCTGATTAATCTCCCCAGCTATTAATAAATTTTCCCACAATATGCCAAACCAATTCCATTGTTATCAAGGAGCCTATTAAAGAATTAACACTAAATAAAGCCCAAGCCTTGGCCGGGCCAAGGCCCAGACAATTAACATTCCTGCCAGAATCCTGAAGGAAATTGCCTCGTCTAGAAGAGCACCCATTCTGGCAACTATGTCAGAAATCAATAAATTCTGGAACTCCCCCTTCAGACTAGTTGAAAGCACACAATAGTCCCTATTTATAAAAAGAAAAGAATGACAGAACCACTATTTCTAACTATCACGAATCTCCACTATCACCCAGTCTCCACCACCCGAGACCTGACTGAGGGCAATGAAGCCAGACACTGACAGTCAGTGCCGGTGCCTAAGCTAGTATTATTGAAAGAATTATGACGGTGGAGACTAGTACCTCTATACAGCACAGCTTTTCACTCACAAACAACCGTGTATTACCAAATGTTGGTGTTACCGTTTCAATATATTCAGACTTGTTGTAATGGATATCTTCCTGTTCCATTGTGAATTTACGAGACAAACGTCGACAGCAAATAAGATACGCAACGATCTAGTACATAACACACCGACACTGCATATGTCGTTCTACCTCGTTAGACCTATTCGCGCTTAGCCTCGATTAGCCGTGAGGTGCCAACACTTGTCAGTGTTCATAAGTTTAGTGGTGATTCATGTGTAGTACTGGTGCTGAATGTGTAAAATATATGTAAGTTATCTTATAACGCAGTATCCAATTGTAATGACTGCACAAAGTACTTTACACTTTACTATCTGACTGACCTGTTCAGTCAAACACCATCTCGACCTCTGTGCAATTGTTATATAGTTGATTAGTTATATAATATGTATATATGAAGTAATTTAATAGCTATCCTTTTAATAAGTAATTTTACCAAAACAAAATATACTTGTTAATTTTTTTAACTGTAATTAATACATTTGTGATATTAATTAGTTCATTGAAATTTAATGAATTAGTATCCTATGCTTCTTTTGCACCAGTGTCAGCAGGTCAGACGATGTCTTCTTAGATCATCTGCTAACTGAACATCGCGACTTAGATCATCTGCTAACTGAACATCGCGACAAGTGCAGAGGTCCAGACGACTGGTGACAAGTGTGGTCACTCGTCTTCATCAATGATTCCACTGAACCACGCATTGGAGACTTCAGTGTCTGACGCGTAGAATGCCATGGGAACATTGGGAGGTCTGAATCCTCCAAAGCTAAGTAAGCAAGGTAAGTCTGTGTTACATTGTACAGTGACTAGAAAGGTATTATTTCGGTCAACATTTCCAGAGGTAGTTAAGTCTAGTAGAGTTGAAATAAAGTATGGAACTAGCGTTAAATGCTTCTCTTGACCCTGATCTTTATAATTGCATCCTCCATTATATCACATAGATGACATATTACAGAATGTAAATGAGGGTGAAGCAGAAATTTTGCTCGACGGAAATAAATAACTATTAGACTTTTAAAACACTTTCATGCCTGGTAAAGGTTATTCAGGATCAAGTAAGAAATGGAATTGACTGGGCAAAGCAAGATAATTATTTGACAGTAGATGCTGTGTCACACCTTGATAACAAATATTTACAATCTTTTTTAGAAACTGTTCAGAACTATGCTGACAATTATATAGTCTCTATAGCAGGTTATTACTACAAGATCGACGATATTACATACGTTTTTAGTGAATAATAATAATTCATTTCTTATACAGCGCGCCATCCAAATAATTGTTCTGGGGCGCTTTATAGTGATTTTTCCCAATTGTATTAAAATAATAAAATAATAAAAACCTAATGCAATACTACTTTGATAAGATATGCATGTACTAATAAAGACAATAATGTTCAACCAACATAAATTAGCACACAGCTATATGCTGTATTATTTTTTTTTATAATAAATCTATAAAATAGTATAAATATGCGTCAAAATAATAATCTGTGAAAATATGGGTCTTGAGTGCAACCTTCTTGTTGTATATAAAAACATGATGCATTTATGTCAAGTTCTGGTCTGAAGGATTGAGGACAACTAATTAAATTTATGGTTTCTGAATCAAATACAAATATGATGCATTCAGGAATTTCAAATGTCCCCTTTTTAAATGTCAGATACATATGGTCAAATATAATAACAACATTTTAAATCCAGGGGATTATGTTTAACATTTTACTCAATTAAAATATGTAATATATCAGATGGGACAAACACAGAGTAATTGTGGATTTAGACAGGTTTACAATTTACATCCCCAATAAACAGGGATTTAGCAGCTAACCGCCCAGACCTAGTCAGGATTCTGGATGTAGGAAGTTAGGAACCATGACCAGTCATTCACACCATGCTGACAGATCAAACAGTACAGGTGGGGCTGTGGCATGGCTTCTAAAATTACAAAGCAAGATGTAAGGGGATGATTATCTCCTGCAGTGCTTCCCATGGACTGTCACAATATAACTTTGTACAACCAGTACTACAGTAAACAGGAGGGTCAGGAGATGTGGCTTCTCTGGGAAGAGAAGGTATTACTTAGGGAAATCTGACTGAACATTTACTTCACTGAAATGTTCAACAGTAATAGAAAAATTAATAGCTCAATTAATATTACATTTATTAGTTTTCTTCTAATACTGCAATTTCTATCTATCTAATATATTTGCTTGCAACTGTTCATATGACAAACAATTTAATCGTGAAAAGTAATCATGAGTACAATTACTTTGGTAATGTACTCATGGTCTATCTGCAATTGATGCGTAAACTGTTGCATCACTGAAATTCGTTTTAATTCGCTATCGACACGTCTCTGCATCTTGGTCGTCGTGAAGAGAAATGGCAAGAACACGTAGGGGAAGTAGGGGCATGTCCGCACTCTGAGTCAGGCATGCATGTCCGCACACCCTATTATTTGCGCATCGCATAATATCTGGTTAGTGAAAATATTAATCATGCTAAGCGGCAACGCCTAACCCATAATAAACCATTTGCGTATACTTTTTGATAGAAGTGAATAAGTAAAAAGTTATGACATAAAATGTTATTTTCGTAAAAACTGATGTAATTTTACTCATATGTTGTTATGTGTATTGCATTAACTGTAAGACGTGCATACAGATTTTCTTTCATAATTCCAAATTGCATTTTAATGTCTTATGATGTGTCAAATAAAGGATACTTTCATAAGCAGCATTTTCGCGCAATTCAGAATTCGATCATTACAACTGGATAGGAATTACACCTAGGTTCTTTATGTACAGTCAAGACGGTTTTAGCATATACACACTACAAATGGTCCAGCGAATACGCATCTTTTTTCAGGAAATAAAGTTTGCATTTAAGGTTCAAGTGTCTTGCTTCCTGCTATTTAGTCTTAGCCCACAGGTCCAATGGAGTTACGTCATCGCTCTGCATACGCCATTAGCTCTCGTATCTCAAAAACCGTTGAAGATCTTTTTTTCTGATTTTGCATAGATGTTTCTTAGGGTACTATACACACAACATTTAAATCTATCAACTCATGTTAAAGCCTCCAGGGCCCCAAAACTGGTACATTTTAATAGATTATTGTCACTGTACACAAGCAATCTGTAATTGACTGCTCTTGTAAGGGCATCTGAACGTCTCCCCAAAAATCACAATGTTCAGATTTTGCCTGTTTCACTAGTCATTAGAGTGGTGTATACCTCTACCAGAGGCCCGGCTGTCCACTACCCCATCTGTAAAGCTGGACATTTCCTACCTTTGTTGCAGGAAATGTCCAGGGAGCCATGGAAACTGCTGCCAGGGAGCAATTAGTCAAGGTGCCCTTGACTAATTGCCCCCTGGCAGCAGTGACGGGCGCTGTGTCAATAACATCGTATAATTATGCAGATCCCTGCTAAGCTGATTGTTATCAACAGAACTGACCGTAAACGTTGGGACCAAACAATATAGTTTTTAGAAAAATATATGTATGTAGAGTCGATTAACCAGACTCCGTGAGGTGGCAGCACTTTTCCGCCCCTCGACTCCGCCTGGTCATGGACGTCGATCCGATTTTAAAAGTGGGGGAACGGGGGATTTATATATACATATATGTATGCATATATAAAAAATATATATTATAATATATGTATATAATAAATAAATAAATAAATAGGTGTTGCTTAATTGTTTTGCTAGTCGCCTAATCTGCAGTTCTGCACCACAGAGCTAGTCATCTATAATATCTCGTTGTCATGTAACCCTGGTGGATACTTACAGTCACCAGAGGGCACTTTAGTGTGTAAAATCACCCCCAGCCGGACAAAGTGAACAACCTGTTAGGCACACGGTGTCGGGACCCAGAAGTAAATTATCACCAGCGGCCTGGTAAGATCATTTATTTGTTGCATTGACATCAACAGTTTTATGTATGAAGTTTCTTTTGTACTACATGATATTGCATGTTATTATAATGGATATGTCATCCAGCTACACATATAACTAAATGTCATACTTTATACGTTGGGAAGACTGGCGTGGCAAGTGAATGTATATAGCCTATAGGGCGTGGCAGTTCAGTGCTGAAGATGCGCGCATGTAATTGAACAACCAATGTATGTTAATAATAGTTACGTGGTTGCACTACAACGACAGTTAGTGTGTGTGTGTGTGTGTGTGTGTGTGTGTGTGTGTGTGTGTGTGTGTGTGTGTGTGTGTGTGTGTGTGTGTGTGTGTGTGTGTGTGTGTGTGTGTGTGTGTGTGTGTGTGTGTGTGTGTGTGTGTGTGTGTGTGTGTGTGTGTGTGTGGTGTGGGTGTGTGTGGGGGGATGCGTGTGTGTGTAACTTAGGTCTACCGGTTTACTTTGCCCAAAGACTCAGTTATATTCGGGTTATTCAAAATTTGTGATTCGATAAAATCCCGGCCAACTATCAATATATGTAATATTTCTCCCTCTCCCTCTCCCACTCCCTCTCCTCTCCCTCTCCCTCTCCTCTCCCTCCCTCTCCCTCTCCCTCTCCCTCCCTCTCCCTCTCCCTCTCCCTCTCCCTCTCCCTCTCCCTCTCCCTCTCTGTCTTCGCTCTCTCTCTGTCGCTCTCTGTCTGTAGCTCTCTGTCTCTCGTTCTCTGTCTCTCGCTCTCTGTCTCTCGCTCTCTGTCTCTCGCTCTCTGTCTCTCGTTCTCTGTCTCTCGCTCTCTGTCTCTCGCTATCTGTCTCTCACTTTCTCTCTCGCTCTCTGACTCTCGCTCTCTCTCTCTCTCTCTCTCTCTCTCTCTCTCTCTCTCTCTCTCTCACTCGCTCTCTCTCTCTCTCTCTCTCTCTCTCTCTCTCTCTCTCTCTCTCCCTTGCACTCTCTCTCTCTCGCTCCCTCGCGCTCTCTCTCTAGCACTCTCTCTCGCTCTCTCGCTCTCTAGCTCTCTTTCTCTCTCCCTCCTTCCCTCCCCCTCCCTTCCTACCTCTCTCCCTCACCCGCCCCTCTCTTCCTACCTCTAACCCGTCCTATACCTCCCTTCCTACCTCCCTCCCTCCTTCCCCCTCCTTCCCTCCCTCTTCCTCCGATCCTTCCTCCTCTGTCTCTGCGTCACACTATATCAATCCAATTTTCCTTATTCTTTCCCACTCTTCTCTGCTCGTCTACACCTCTGTTCCTCCTCGTTTTCGCCCGCCACTCGTTTTTTACCCATTCTTTCATTCTCATTAAGTCGCACATGGATTCGGTCATGGCTATTTGCACATATGCACACGAACGTCGAAGCTATTTATGCCATACAAAGCAATTGTGTAATACCTGCCATGCTTCATTGACATTATCACAGTTTAACACAGACAATGCAATCCGTTAATTGTTGTTGAACATTCTTGGCACAGCTTGCGGCCTCCTATAATGATTTTGCTGCTACGCCACAACGAAGGTGTTGACAACATGTAACTTCACCATATCGGTGACTTGCACAGTTGCACGTGACATTTATTTCTATTAACAAATGATTGAAGGGTGCAGCGACCAATAGCATGGAATCGTTTGTGTCAAAATGTAGTTCTCCCGGTTAACAATGCAAGGCCAACTTGATATGTTTCTTGGTTTGTTCGATTGGGGACGAGTGCAGCACACGATGCACGTTTGACGCTCAATGTAGTGTGACAGTTGGTCTCAACTAAGCTGCACACATGGTGCAGTTTAAGATGTCAGCAGACACTAGGATATCAACAGATGCCGAAACACAACGACGACGGGCACAGATTCGACGATGCAATTACTCGAAGGTATGAACGTTTATGGTTTGTGGTGGAAAGACAACCAATGCTCGTACGTTCCATTATTGTTATATAATCCGATCATTTTTAGTTTTTGTCCCTAAAGTCAATACCATTGTATGTGGAAAACAAAATTATGATCACTATGCTGATTGGTGTCGATAATATCTTAAATAAAATAACTGAATTTGTCTTAGTCTACATCTGTTATATGTTTATTATTTTATGTTATGTATTCTTGTTTACCAATTTAAGTTATATGGAATTATACAAATTATGTATCAACATTTTAAAGTAATTCCTTGTTACATTTTATGAAGGACAAAATGGCGATGATGTGTGCGCCATCTTGGTTTCACGTCGCCTGTTGTAAAACATACCTATCCATAACTGTGCATGGATGAATAATTATAGTTCAACATGTTAGCATGTTTAATGTATCATATGATATAATATAACATATAAGCGATGTTTTAACGCCATTCTGCAATACAAATAACTTAACTGGAAATAGTTATATCAGTTTAAGTTAAGACAAGTTGACACCACAATCTCTCCAGTCACACACTATATGGTATATAAGGAAAGGAAATTGCTACTATAATTGTAACTGATGTGTATTCGATGCCTCGTGGCAAAGGGTGTATCACGTGATGCTCGCAATATGGAGGGTCACATCCGGCAATGGAACGCCGGGCTTAGGGGCAAATACTCCCTCCCTTTCTCGTAGCACAGTGGTCAGTTGTGAAGGTTGAAGGTCGTGACATTTCTCGCCAGGGGAACGTTGTAAGGAGCAACCAATGCGGAGTCCCGAGCCCAAGTAGATACATTAGATACTGTACTATGTACTAATGTACTATAGGCAGAATGTTCCCAGTGTCTCCCACTTCCGGATACCCTCGTTTTTCATTATCTCTTTATAAATTATATAAATATTATAAATTTCATGGATTTTATCTTTTAAATGTTCTGTTTTTAGGACGTTATCTCAGTTTCACGATAAACTTTAATTAATTCGTTCTACGTTTTGTTTGTGGAAAATATATTATTGAAAGATATAAAATTGTAATAAATACGTTGTCTTGTAGTTAACTATATCTTGGAGGACTTTCATGTAATCTTTAAAATACATATATTGTGTATGTATTGATGGATTTTTATTATTTTGCTTTTGTTCATTATATTTTAATAACTTATATTGTTCTCATGTAGCGCTTATATATCTGTTAGCATTGCTTTGTTATAGAAACACCAGATAAGAGGTGAAGAGAAGGCCACCTAGCACAGAGACACTGAACAAGAACAAGAAAAAAGGATATGGGATAAAGCAGGAGAATATGGCCACAAACAGACACCTTGAACAGGAGAAATGAGCAGAGTAAATAAGAATTGTTACTTGACTGCAGTGCCACCAACAGTGTCACTCTTGCGAAGACACTAATTTGAACAAGTCTACGTCAGTCCTATTATAAAGTGACATTGTATTAGTCAATAAAGCAATGTCATAACTATTTTACACACACATACCCCACTTAAAACCTAATATGTATTAAATGACCACTGTTGTAATAACCACCATTAAGACATTTTCTAATAATATAAAATACAGTTGTGACTGATTGCATTTAGAATACTGTGTTGTAATGCAAATGCATTGTCAGTTGTTTGTCTGACCATTTTGTTCACTTGGATAGTTTAGGGTAATATCGATTCAGTGGTGTGTGGCAGGTTCACACCCTGCTGGTGTTCCTTAAGCAAACATTACAAGTTGTGTGCACACGCATTGATTCTGTTTAATAAGTTTAGCTGCTTTTGTGACACCTCTGAAATGCATCGAACTATCGTCAAGTTTGTGTATGTATCAATGTATATATATATATATATATATATATATATATATACCAATGTATATAGAATATTAATGCTTTCTTCATAAATGGCCTGCACACTGGTTGTAAAACAGACAGGAATTAATATGCAATCCAAACAACTTAGACATAAGACCTACATGTGGGCTGTAGAAGAATGCAGATAAAATGTTTCTCGCTGGTAGCATCATATGACCAGCATCAGAGTTCTACCAGGTCATCAAGTTAAGTGCAACAGTAATAACTATTGTTGAGGTCAGCATAGAATATGCCGAAGACTGCAGTGGCGATATCAAGGCATGGGAGTTGTCATACTTCAAAGACTGCTATTTTAGGAAAGTTGGAGTCTATAATAATATATATAGTAGTAATATAATCACTATTTCGGCTAGGTAAATTATGTTACATGAAACTAGGAAGAACATATAAAAACCATTGATTGGCTACTTGGTAGCACTTGCTGGGTAAAATATTATTATATATTTCAATTTTTACAACATTTATAATAAATGATGGTTGTCGATCACATTCTGGTTATAATCTACAAGTGTTATCACTCTTCGCTGTGCTTATGTTGGCATTGGTAATCTTACTGCTTTAACTTGTTACAGGTTGGACTGTTTGGAGATGTCACTTGTGGGAAAGTGTGATTGTTATCTGGGCAATTTCAATGGTTCTTTGAAGGAGTCCCCAGCTACTCATTCACACAAGGCATGTAGGACAAGCCAAATTGACTTCCCATTCATCAGTTTCATCCACTGATTAATTGTTGGATAATGTTTTACCAGCAGCTTGTCCAAGTTTATTGGTCATTAAGGTCATTAAACACCATTGCCTGTGCAGCAATACACCCAACTATCTGTAAAATATCGTTTGCAGCAACACAAAATGATAAGATGCTCAGTTCCTTTTCATTCAATTCCAATTTAATTAATTTTGTTCCAAATGATTCGATTCAAATTCCTGCTCAAATATTGGAATTGAATTGATCAATTCAATTTCTTTTTGAATTGACCCCCACCCATGGGTTCAACATATAACCACATCACCTTTTTTAAAATAAATATTTCTCCACACGTAAATACAGTTGATTAGTATTGTGAATGTGTAACATATGCTAATACTAAATGCAGCGCAACATGGACACCTAATCAACCTGAGAAAAAAGCTCACTAACGGGGCAGAAGTCTCTGGGGAAGACCCAAAGACACCTGAACATGGCCGTGGTAGGCGGGAACCAAAACGAAAGATTATCTCATCAGATAGTGATAAGTAATTTAATTAAGATTTCTTTTATTATATAGGAACCAATATATATATATATGTATATATATTTTGCTCCCTGGCACTGTGCTAAATAAAAGTAAAGGGAGTCTGCTGTGCTTTGCTCAGTTTATGGAGCGCGAGATAGCAAGAAGAACAAACAAAATTGGGTGGAAAATGGCAATGCCTTTAATTACACAAATAAAAAGAAACGACATGGTAAACAAAACTAAGAGCATTGCCGTTGGCCTAGATAAATAAAGCAAATCCCCTAAAAACATAAATGTCATGTATGTCAATGGGATTGCACAAGAAATTATCTAAGCAACTAGCTATGTAAGCAAAATAAATGTGGGGGCTAGAAACCACCCAACACCCCCACACAAGTTTTGTTTACCATGTCGTTTCTTTTTATTTGTAGATGTAGACATTGAAGTGGTGCTAGGGCTGAACGTTGTGGAACACCTTTATTTAGTCGTCTATGTCTGCTTCGAGGATCTTGTATGATATATGCAGACATTAGCCATCCTTAAGTTTGTTAGACTTTCGGGCTCCACTACAATCACATGTGTCCATATACTTTTGGTATCCATTTTTCGAATCATGTATGTTGAGAGGAATACCATTAGCCATATGGTAGCTATAACTAGCTAAATTCTAACTTGCAGCGTTAAGAGGAACTCTGGATATAGCTAGGCCACCAGGTCCGCCGGCCTATTCACTTTTCAGTTGTTTGTATGCTGTTATCAATTTTACTTCAGTGAAGGCCCGTGACATATTCGTTTTGGCACTTGTTGCATTCCGTATATGCAGAAACATCCATCTGCATTTTTCTTTGTTAAGTTCCGGTCCGTGTTTGGTACTTTTCTATTCTGCAAGAGTCGAGATGTGATCGCATTAGCTGTCACTGGGCACTTAGTGTGTTCGCAGTTTTTACTTGTTTGTTCATATATTGGAGCAGACCAGTTCGTGGCTGGCACGGGTCTGTTTCTTCTTGAGGATGACATGTGTTCATCATAAAATGTTTGACATTTAATTATTATCACAGCATGGGGTATAATAAATAAATGAATCCGGGATGATGGTTATGAAGCATTTTATTATATTCCCGTGTTAAAAAAATTCAACTTGAACACAGAACGTTTTTATTCATCTAAACACGTGCAATATATCCATCACAGAGCAACCACGCCTAACATATGTGGAAAACATGTTTATAATAAGCAAATCATATACTATTGTATTTATTCTAAGCTGTATGCGCTTTAATAGAAACTAAATTAATAGTATTATAAAATTTCGCTATTTTATATCATACCAACGTTTAATATCCTAGCTGATTCCTTTTTGAGTAATTTTCTCTGTAGTTGGTTTTATCACTGAATGTTTACCAAACACTGGTTTACAAGTGTAACAGATTAGGGTGAATAAAATGCTAACTAATACATACAAATTCCCCAATTTAAAACATTACGTCTCAAAGCCATTTTACACTGTGGTGCAAATTTCTCTATAGTTGGTTTCATTCAAATATAAAAAGTGCATGTAAGCGTTACACAATTCCACAGTAGTCAGTTAAATATGCTATTGTATCATGCGTGAGACAATGCCTTCATAGCATCCTTGTGTACACACTTCAAAAGACAGTCATAGTAATGACAAGTTACTAAAATGTAGATATAATATCAGCCTAATTAAATGGTTGTCCGCTGACCTTTCCAGTATCCCGCATGCCGATGTCACAGTAGACATCTTTCTAAATTAATGGGGTTTAATGAATATCTTTCCATTGTAGGGAATATTTAGCAATCTGTACAATTATCAAGTTTGTGACTTTATAAAATTTATTTATATCCATAATGGCATAACACCAAAATCAAATAAAAAACAGCAAAAGGGGAGTTTTTGTTGTCAAGCAGGAGATTGTAATGTTTGAAAATTTACCATAATGCAGTAATCAGTCAGCCACAATGTCATGGAATGTACCTGGAAGATCAGATTCAGACATACAGATGTACATACAGGTGTACATATAGGTCTACACAGGTGTACTTACAGGTGTACATGTACATGTTATCAACTGTTGTGTTGAATCACTACAAATATTACTACATTTAGTCAAAATCACCATAATTACTTTGTCCATCAATGAAATACAATAAACGGTGTCTAGATAAAATATGTCCATAAATAAACATTTGAAAATAATCACCACAACCCACTGGAATAATAATAATTAATTATATAATACATTATGTTTTAATTGCTGTGAACGTTGATATACACATGATACACTGAGAAAACATTTACACTACCATTATATGTTGTGGTCACAATGACAACATTACAAACACAACATTGTGTCAACATTGCATAACTATTTCAACACAACGGTACTGTTGTCACGTATGCATGGTAAAAAATAATCGATTTTGTGTGATTTGCCAATCTGCATTACTACGTTTGTATGTTTTCAAACCTGTGTTGACCACTCAATCTGTGCCCATAAATCACCCCAGATTGACGTCTTCAGCATCAAACAAATGTCATTACGCTTTGTTGCCATCACAGGCATCCTCACCCACTCTGATCAGTTATGTTTACGAACAGCTCACTTCTTTCTGTTGTATGTGATGAGGTAGGCCGGGTACGTCTCACTTCTTTCTGTTGTATGTGATGAGGTAGGCCGGGTACGTCTCACTTCTTTCTGTTGTATGTGATGAGGTAGGCCGGGTACGTCTCACTTCTTTCTGTTGTATGTGATGAGGTAGGCCGGGTAAGTCTCACTTCTTTCTGTTGTATGTGATGAGGTAGGCCGGGTAAGTCTGCTTCTTTTCGTAGGTGATCATTTCACGGAACATAAGTTCTGTTGCTTTCCCATTCTGTGTCTTGTGTGTGCCCATAACTGAGTCAAAGAACTTGTTCATCTTACACGACGTGCAGCGTTCTTTGCCATGAGAGATACACGGGGGGCGCTTGCTGTCACTCTCCGACTTCTTGGCTATGTGGCTGTGCCCTGCAATGACTTTCACAAGGAACATGTAGTGTGGATCAGCCGCTCTGTCATCTTTGTTTTCATCTGAAAACAGTAATTTATGATGAAATCATTAAATCATATATATATATATATATATATATATATATATATATATATATATATATATATATACAATTCAAACTTAAAATTAAAGGTACTATCCACACAATCAGTGGAAATGCAATAATGTACATTAACATAATATAGTTGGATTTAGATTTGTTTGCAATTCCACTGGGTGTGGGGTTTTAGAGGCAGGGCAAAAACCAAAACGGCAGCATCAGCAGCATGAACTATAATGAGCACCCTTTTCACATTCAACGTGTTCACCACAGATGACGCCTTGGGTAGAGCGCAATGGCTCACGAGTAGAGCTTTGGACTCTCGGAGAACCCGCGTTAGAATCCTGTGCTGCGATGTTAAACCTTGGGCAAGAATGAGTACTGAGTACCTGGCAATAGACAGTGTTGGACATGTGTATGAGCTGGTTAGACGCTTCCCCGAGAAGTTGAGACGGTGGTTGATTGACCAGGTTTGCCAGGAAAGTAAAGTATAAAGCGCTCTGAACAGTGAGAACTGGATGCCGCCCTATAGAAGAACTTACCATGACTAATTATGTAATTAATTATTAATTAATTAATAATGTAATTACTTATTATCGTTCATTTTTAATGTGTCACTCGGTTTCCATTGGTTGGCCCGGAACTACAGATAATGTCAAGTTAACCTTTTGTGTTATGAATAATAAGTAGTATTTATTACCTGCGTACTGGTCAGCCTTGGTTGAGCTTTCAGCGAAGTAGGCGCCCTTGCCAAACAAGCCTTGACCAAAAAGACGGGTATCAATGCCCTGTTTTAGTACCGGCTGAATGATTTTTTGCGATGCACCGTGGAACAGGAAGTACTCATTAATCTCTGTAATGAGTTGGTCGTCCAACAAACTGATCCCTAGTTTTGATGTCCACAGATCTTTTTGACCTCGGTCAGAGGTCACCCGTGGGAAACTTCTCTTTGCAGCACGAGCACAAAATTCCTTTCTAGTGTGTTCATAGGGCACATAAAGTTGTGCATTTTCAATCTGCTCCACCTTTGTCACTTCGATGGTGGTGTGATCAAGATTGCGTGCGTCAACACCCTTTCCAACAACATCACGACGCCATGTTCGCTGAACCATGTCCGTGATTGCTTGAGCAATTGCACGGTCCACTGACACTCTGACTGCTTTTCCATCCGACAGACTCTTCACGGACTTCCAGTGTCCAGGGACACTATCTGGCTGTTTTGAAATCTCCTCCAGATAAGCAGCTTGGCCTCTGCTTCTCAGGACAAAAGCTGGTGTCTGTTGTATGGCCTGGACTTTCTGGTTCACAGATGCAGCTGTTTTACTCACGTCATGTTTTGCTCCGCCAACACAGATGCACTTGGCTTGTGTGTCTACAAATTGAACCATAAACAATCACTGAGGTGTTGAACATTTTGGTGAGGCATCAATTCGATAAGTTGCTAACTCATACGCGTGCCGACAGAACAGTCACACCTCACTATTGTAACTGTCAGGATCATCGACAAGGAAATGGAGTGGTCACCTGCTTTTCAGTGATATATCCCTACCTGCATAATCAGGTTGTCTTTGAAATTATTTTCTGCAGCATATTTATCAAGTACAGTACTAATATTGTCACCACACTTACACATCAAGTCAATAAAATGTTCATCAACACTGAATAAAATAACATCTTTCAGATAATAGGAGTATGCAGAGAAAATGACCCAAATAATGGTTCAGGGTCAGACAACACAAAGTGTCAGTTACACATTACCAAACTGGGTCTGTAAAACAAATCACAAAATATAATCACAGCTATTAGATAGGAGCTGGGGCACTTCCCATTGTGGAACCAAATGCGCACAGCTCTTGCTCAATTTCAGACATCTCGTCGTTTATTACGGTATCTGTTTTAAGTTTTTATACCATCCATGTGAGGGCGCTGTGTGTTCAAGAGCTCCAGCTCGGATGTATTAACAGCCACACCGTACAAGGACAACCAAAGTAAGAGAAGGACAACAAAAGTAAGACAAGGACAACGAAACTAAGAGAAGGACAACCAAAGTAAGACAAGGACAACGAAACTAAGAGAAGGACAACCAAAGTAAGACAAGGACAACGAAACTAAGAGAAGGACAACCAAAGTAAGACAAGGACAACCAAAGTAAGACGAGGACAACGAAACTAAGAGAAGGACAACCAAAGTAAGAGAAGGACAACCAAAGTAAGACAAGGACAACCAAAGTAAGACAAGGACAACGAAACTAAGACACGAACAACCAAAGTAAGAGAAGGACAACCAAAGTAAGAGAAGGACAACCAAAGTAAGACGAGGACAACCAAAGTAAGACAAGGACAACCAAAGTAAGACAAGGACAACCAAAGTAAGAGAAGGACAACCAAAGTAAGACAAGGACAACCAAAGTAAGAGAAGGACAACCAAAGTAAGAGAAGGACAACCAAAGTAAGACAAGGACAACCAAAGTAAGAGAAGGACAACCAAAGTAAGAGAAGGACAACCAAAGTAAGAGAAGGACAACCAAAGTAAGACAAGGACAACCAAAGTAAGAGAAGGACAACCAAAGTAAGACAAGGACAACCAAAGTAAGAGAAGGACAACCAAAGTAAGAGAAGGACAACCAAAGTAAGAGAAGGACAACCAAAGTAAGACAAGGACAACCAAAGTAAGACAAGGACAACCAAAGTAAGACAAGGACAACCAAAATAACACAAGGACAACCAAAGTAAGAGAAGGACAACCAAAGTAAGAGAAGGACAACCAAAGTAAGACAAGGACAACCAAAGTAAGAGAAGGACAACCAAAGTAAGAGAAGGACAACCAAAGTAAGACAAGGACAACCAAAGTAAGAGAAGGACAACCAAAGTAAGAGAAGGACAACCAAAGTAAGAGAAGGACAACCAAAGTAAGACAAGGACAACCAAAGTAAGAGAAGGACAACCAAAGTAAGACAAGGACAACCAAAGTAAGAGAAGGACAACCAAAGTAAGAGAAGGACAACCAAAGTAAGAGAAGGACAACCAAAGTAAGACAAGGACAACCAAAGTAAGACAAGGACAACCAAAGTAAGACAAGGACAACCAAAATAACACAAGGACAACCAAAGTAAGAGAAGGACAACTCTGAGTCAGAGGGCTGAGAACTTCAGAGAACACGAACGAAGTAGTTCTGCCGCTGACTGAATGCTCCTGCTTATTTACTGTCATGTCAGTTTTAATGGTGATACTGTCAATTGTTAAATCAATTTTTGTGTGCAATCAAAATAATTTGCACTCTTCATATAATTCTGACTGAAGTGAATGGACTCTGGCCACCATGCCTTTGTGAAAAGAGCAAATTACACCCACGAATATATTCTCTTCAGTATGGGACTGGGTACCGAGCTCATTGTGGTGGAAAGCATCATACAGCATGATGGATAATCAACTTGGTTCCATTCATGCTCAATCTATTATAAGTGTCAGATGTCAGCTTCGTACATATGTTGTTCTTAGTATCACATAAATACAACATCTGCTAATATAATATAAAGCTACCTATACTGATGGAAACGTTTTCAGAGCGCAGTGATGTGATGTCTGCGATCTCTTCTTTGGTGAACTTGTCGATGTACTGGGCTTCGACAGTTTCCTCGTCTGAGTAGTCTTTCACACAGTTTTGAATTGCTTGCTCTGTGCGGTCAACGTTGGACTGGCCCAGAGCTGTGATGTGAAAGGAGGTGCTGGACCGTCTCGGTACAGAGTGGCGACCTTTTGAAGGTCTCTGCCTGGGGTGAGCTGTTGACAAATGTATTACTTTTACAACACTGGTATTTACTCCCAATAAGGACAGGGTCTAATATAAATACTGTGTTACAATAATAATTATATATTTTATTTAATATAGTGTCATATCGAGTGGGGAGTGTGACTAAAATAAGTTACGTAGCGACTAGGGTTGGTGTGACTCACCTGGGGGTGGGAGTGACTGAGACAGCTCACCTGAGGATGGGAGTGACTGAGACAGCTCACCTGGGGATGGGAGTGACTGAGACAGCTCACCTGGGGATGGAAGTGACTGAGACAGCTCACCTGGGGATGGAAGTGTCTGAGACAGCTCACATGGGGATGGAAGTGACTGAGACAGCTCACCTGGGGATGGAAGTGACTGAAACAGCTCACCTGGGGTTGGAGTGACTGAGACAGCTCACCTGGGGATGGGGAGAGTGACTGAGACAGCTCACCTGGGGATGGGAATGACTGAGACAATTCACCTGGGGATGGGGAGGGTGACTGAAACAATTCACATGGGGATGGGGAGGGTGACTGCAACAATTCACTTTGGGATGGGGAGAGTGACTGAAACAACTCACCTGGGGATAGGGAGAGTGACTGAAACAAGTCACCTGGGGATAGGGAGAGTGACTGAGACAACTCACCTGGATATGTCTGTGACTGAGACAGCAGCCGCTCAAACTCCAGACAGGCATCACCCCCATAGACAGCAATGGTCACCTAGGCAGAGAAACATTCATGTTTTACACATGCCTATTTGTGGTTCAGCAAAGAAAGCAGAGTTACAAAGCTGTTTCTGCTGATATTTGAATTTCTGTAGTTGTCAATTACTGCAGGTCAAATATTTCCGAATTAATCTAATGTAACACCAGTCAACTGTTTTACACTGGATACTTTACTACAGATGACAAACCTTTGAGATACAGCAAGAGTTGTCTGACTCATGTCTCTTGACAGCACGCTGTAAGCACTGGACTACCTTCGCATGGTCGTAGCCAAGTTTACCACAACCAATTGTTGGGAACACGATCGAGTCCACTTTTAGCTCTGATGCCTTCAACAGACACCTGTAAATCTGATCTTCAAGTTTCTGTGAAAACAAATTAATATGCACCATGTAATAGACATATCACATGGTGGTGAACATTTTGTCATACGTGGTTAGCTTCGTTTCACCATCTAGAGCACATACTGTGGTCACTCAGTTCCTACTTCACTTATTACCAGTTGTTCTGATGAGATCCAGGATGAAATTTCTCAGTGTTTGGGTGGCACTGACTGACACAAGGCAGACAAGATGCCATCCTCCTAAGATTGGATGTTATTATTATACGGCTTCTCTCAAGACTCAAGAACTAATGTCATTTATCCAGTACAGTAAATATGGAACACGCAAACACCACAGTAAAATCCGCGATACCCCCGCTCCAACTGGACAGACAGGAACAGGGGCATTAATATCACAACACACAACTGGCATAACAGTTTCATTATCAATTACAGGTGGCAATAGAATAATAAAAGTGTCAGCCTTACAGCAACTATAAGACACAAAAGTGACATATAACTTTAAAACACTTGCTGAAACTGAAACTTGATGAAATTGCTAAATGATATTTATTCAGTATTTACCTAGATACAAGTGACATATACTGGTACATTCTAAACTGCTTATAACATTGACCCAATGAAGACAGTATGACCTAGGTTACACATGATCACCTGAGTCACTGTCTTACATATCCGCACTGACATAGTCTGCACACTCATTACCAATCCACTGGTCAACTGTCACACATCACCTTACATGCTGCTTCATAGCTCTGTCACAAACAGCAATGACAGGTCAAATCACATTCACTGCTTCATAGCTCTGTACACAAACCAATGACAGGTCAACATCACATTCACTGCTTCATAGCTCTGTCACACAAACCAATGACAGGTGAACATCACATTCACTGCTTCATAGCTCTGTACACAAACCAATGACAGGTCAACATCACATTCACTGCTCATAGCACTGTCACAAACAATGACAGGTCAACATCACATTCACTGCTTCATAGCTCTGTCACACAAACCAATGACAGGTAACATCACATTCACTGCTTCATATGCCTGTCACACAAACCAATGACAGGTCAACATCACATTCACTGCTTCATAGCACTGATCGAACAAAGCCATGACAGTAACCATTACATTTATGTTCATAGCACTGATCAATGCAAAGTTATTATCATACAAACCAGAATTAGCATTTATAGTTACATTATACACTGTATATCTGATAAAAGCCGATATAAAAAAAACCCTTGTTCATCTCAGGAGTTTTCTTACCTTCTGCACTTCTGAGCCGCCAACGTTGCAAATTGCCTTACATATTTTGCCACACTCGCGAGGTCCTGGCTTCCTCCAGCCGGTGTATTCACCAACACGTCGGCCTATGGGAACAGTCTTGGATATTAGTAGAAGGTATCACTGTTCAGTTGTGCATTAAAATTATGTGTTGAACTATATTAATTTTATTGTAATAAAATGTCATTGATGGAAGAATGAACAGAGAAAGAGTCACATGGGGGGAGAGCGTGTAATAAGGTTCCAAAGTCAGCCCATTCATGTTTACTTATGAGGCTTATACAACACAGATGAGACATGACGAATCCCACAGGAACTCAAAGGTGAGACATGAAGACATGGTGACACCAGCAGGAACTCACACATGAGACATGAAGACATGGTAACGCTGACAGCTTAGAAATGGACGACACATGGTGACACAAACAGGCACTCACAGATAACAAAAATAAGACATGATGACACCAGCAGGAATGCCATAAATACTGTTGCAAATATAGATAAAATGAATACGTTTTGTCTGGAGTACCTGAAATGTTGCAAGGTCCCCTTCCTTCACCTCCAGAATCACTCTGTGAGTTTGCAAAAGAAACATAGACATCTATTTCATATTCCCAGAAAGCATCTTTTTGATTTTAAAGAGTTAACATATGACATTTTGTTGCTATAGCATAGGATCGCATTTGTTGCTCAAATATCAATCAGTCATTTGCGCATTCAAATATTAGAAACGGAGATTAAATTCCATGTTTACACCCGATCGCATTCAAATTCGGTAGATTACTATTTATTTCACGATTCTACATATTTGCTAAGAACATTAGAGGTTTGTTTAGTGTCATTGACTTAATGATAGAAATTGACAATGTTTCACAGAAATATTTCTTGCTGTCACTCAGTGTCATTCGAGAAACAATAGCTCGCCACATCTCTCAAACTACTGTCGCATACTTTGCACTAAGCTGCTTCGTTTTGCAGATGAATTGTTTTTCTCTAACTCATGTGACATATCAAATTAGTGAAGTAGTTAGATTCATAATGGATATAGGAACTAAGGTGTAGCTGTCTTGTGCGTAGACTGGAACCACATGTAGCCGCAAGGAAACACATTTGCATACATGTTTCTAGGAAAGTCTGATGAAAATGATGCCCTCTGAACTCCTGCCAAATTTCCGTAAACATCGAAGCCGTTATAATATATACATGTATTCTTCACAATATATCACTAATAAAAACTACTGTTACATTTTAACTGAACTGTTATCTTCTTTGGTTTCCTCTTCTGCCTCATCTGACGTCACTCTGACGAGACTTCGACATTTGGACTGAATGCCCATCATCATCACAGAACCGCCTCCACCCTCAGACACATACTTCGACAGACCTAACAAGGAAAATCATTACAAAGTTTAGTTTCGAATAAAACTAGTAAAGACTACAGTTTTTAAACATTTGAGTTATAATATAAACCACTACATTAGTTGGTGTATTCAAAGAAGCAATTGAGTGCACTTATTGGTGTGGTGAGTCTGAAATTTAAGAGTAGATTTTTTTATGCACATAGTATTCACAACATTTTAAACACAAATGTAGCCGACATTTATTTCCCAATCTTTGGACAAGATAAATTTTTTTTTATTATCACGCCAATTGTAACACTAAAAAATACACTTGAAAATGCATTATTTATCCATCTGTCTGTTTAGAGAAACCTTAATTCCTGTTGAAATGACTACCACAAAATGAACCCAAAGCTGTACTTTACTTTCACACGCTTAATCAATACATATACACAGAACAATAGTTGGTAACTTTGCCACATTGCCATTGGCAACAAGCACATTTAGTAGGAGATACTACTGTCAGATAAATGCTTTATTTTGCATGTTACTATTTCCATTTTGAAACAAAAATTCCAATGTTAACATAGAAATATGTGTAATACATAACCTTGACATCTACATAAGTTCAAGTTACATACCAAATACCAGTTCTAAGAAGTACAAATAAAATCCACTTTCACACCAGCAGCTTTGTTTAATGCCTACCCGAAATGTTGAACTTGACTGTCTTGTGACCGATCTTTTGCACAAAATGTTTCAGAACTGTCTTCACACCTTGCAGCTGTCTGGCATCACCAGTCACTTGGATGACACCTTTCCCTACGGGTGATGTTTGAAACGCAACCTGGACACTGTCAGCACAGTACACAACAGTCTCAATAAACATACGTCACCTTACTCAACCATCATCACGTAAACATTACCCCAACCATCACCACTCAACCATCACCACTCAACCATCACCACTCATTAATCACCTCTCAACCATCACCATTCAACCATCAACATTCAATCAGCAACACTTATCTATCAACATTCAACCATCAACACTCAACAATCCACATTCAAACATCATCATTTAACCATTACCATTCCACCATCCACATTAACCATCAACACTCAACCATCAACCTATTCAACCAGCGACACGCAACCATCAACACTCAACCAGCAACACTCACCCTGTCTTCCCGCATCCAAAATCTTCAACCTCTGTCTGATGGTAAGTCTTTAACAATTCCCACTCTTCTTCTGTCAAATGGATGTCATCGCTCTGTTGGGCATTGTCCTCCAGCTTGTCACGTACTTGTTTCAGAACATCTTCAGAGCAGTCCCCAAAGGCATCGATGACAACAGAAGATGTCCCCTTTTCTACAGTGACAGTGTAGTTGCGTTCCAGATCTTTTATGAACTCTTTCCATTGATCCGACTGAAGGAACTCTTGGTGGAAGTCATCCACTGGGATCTCACTCCTGTGTAAGTTCCTCTCAAGTACCCTGGATGCCTGTGACTTCTGCTCATCATCTGCGGCTGTCAGCAACAGTTGGTCGTCTATCACAGACAACACAGCCTGGATTCCTGCTTTTGAGAACAACTCCTGCACTTGTTGCTGGCTTTTGTCTGACTGCAATAGTCTGACCCTTTGACTGTTCCCTTCGATTGTATGGCTTTTAAACTTGAACACTTTTTCACCAATCTCCAGCTTAGCCTTTGCCAATGAATCAGTGGCTCCATTAAGCTCAATTCCTTCTGTGATAATTTTCATAGAACAATTTGGCAGAGATGACCGCAAAACTGGCAACAACACCTCTAGTAGGTCACGTTTATCTGCAGGGTAGGCTGCTGTTTCTGTGGTCATTTCTGCTGTCAGATCCTGGCCAACAAAAAGATAATTGTGCTTAACAACAGCCAGTAAAAGCAGTCTAACAAAACATTCAAAGATGGCATACTTGGCATTTTGCCAAAACAACAATGGGGAATAGAAATAAAGGAAATATACTGACAACTGTCGACAGCAGTTGTCAAATTACTTTAGTCATCTACCTGAAGAATAAGAACACAGGTGTAATATTGTCTTCTGCAGTTCATCCTCAGTACACAAGAAACAGGTGTTTCATGATGGTCCTAAATGAATCTACCTAAACAGGAAGAGTACACTGAAATACACCTGTCACCTTGTATGTGAGACAACCTACATGGCAGGGTCGGAAATAAAGCACTGTCCGCAATTTCCGAGACTACCAGATCGTGCCACGGACTAGTAAATATTATAACCCAGTAGTCCGATGTACTACTGAATTCATCGGAATTTTCAGTGGCACCATCTGGTGTTACAATGGTTGATCATTTATAATTGAAACACGCCGCCATTTCGCAGCAATTACACGTCATTTTTCATAAGAACAGCAACATGTGTATTATCGGCAGGGCTCGACATTGGCACTGGCCCAATGGCCCGACGCGTGTTTAAAGCTGGCGGGCCAGTTCGGGCCACCGTTTTTTAAATTAAAGTGGTTTCAATCCCCTACTGACCACCGTCGACGTTTCCGTAACCCGACCCTTCACGGAAAAATAAAACGACCTTAATAATATTAGTCTATTTATATTGACGTTCGTTTTGTTACATTTTATCTATACCTTATTACGCAATGTGTTTAAAATGTTGTCGTGCGTATACGAAGACTTCCATGCATTGTGGGTCATATTTTGTAAACGCCCGCGTGATTGGCAAATGGCGGGAATCAGTCATTATCCACCCAGTCAGCGATCTTGTTACATGTTGCCGTTGGCTATGGGTGGTATGCGATGTCGTTGTTGTCTGAGTGATAAACGCTAGTTCACATTCCATAGTGGAAAGACATCTACGTAATTATACTGTGAAACGTTTGATAGTATTGCAAAAACCATTCCTGCAGCGGTAGCTTTTGTAAAACAATCTTGGAAGAAAGAGGGCAAGTGTTTTGGACAGCGTTCACACGGCGCACATGGGCCCTCGGCCTCGCACACAGAGGCGATGTTGACATAGGGGCCTACTTAAAGGTTAGCCTGTGATTAAATAGGTCTCGGGTTATCTGCGGTCGGGTGTGTCTAAAAGCCCGGGTTTTCGAGAACATGACGTCAACCGCAAACATGTGTACCGCGTCATGCTATATTTAGCACTCACATGGCGCTGTGTAGCCCCACAGTGGGATATAGTTCCCAAGTGAACATGTCATTAAAGGATGTGTGTGTATGTCACAAGCTTATATTGAAGTAATCAAGAAGTAATTTAAAGACTTCTGCATTATACACGATATACATAGTGGTCATATTGTACTGTGCGGCCATTTCCTTGTGTCACTGGTCACGAAAACTCGGGCTTTTAGCATTTTCTAGTAGGAAACGCTAAAAGCCCGAGGTTTCGTGATCATTTTACAAGTGAAATAGATTGCATGCGCTAAAAGAAATGTCTTCACAGTGTGTACTAAGATCAACAATTTAATTCACATCGGTGGAAATATAAACTTAATAACTACGGATACGTTCATATATATATATATATATATATATATATATATATATATATATATATATATATATATATATATATATATATATATATATATATTGTGAGACTGACAAACGATTTGTTTGTGGTTTCGGACCCAACCACCCACCCCACCACCCACAAAAACACAAAACAAAACCACAACAACAACCAAACCAACAACCACACAAAAACCCCCACAAACAACACAACCACCCACACACACACCCAACACCAAAAACCACACACCAAAAAACACACAAAACAAACAAAAAAAAACCCCACCCACACAAAAAAACAAAAAACAAACACCACACCCACACCCCCCCCACACAACAACAACCACAAAACCAAAACCACCCCAAACCCCACACACAACCAAACTTTACCCCACAAACACCACACACCACAAAACCCAAAACACAAAACACAAAACAAAAACAAAAAACCCAAACACAAACAACAAACCCCACCCACCACAAAACCCACACACAAAACCAAAACCCACACAACAAAAAAACACCCAAAAAACCACAACAAAAAACAAAACACACAAAAAACAAAACACAACCAAAAAAAAAAAAAAAAAAAAAAAAAAAAAAAAAAAAAAAAATTTGTGAATGACTAAAACGTTTTGTTTGTGGTTTCGGAATTCTTGGCGTTTGACGTCATTCGTTTACGTCTACTAGTCACGTGGTTTCGTCAACAATCAGATGACGTCATTCGTTTAACTTTAAACTCGTTGGGGCACGGTTAAAGACACTGCGGCAAGGTTCAGCGTTATGTGGACAGACATCGTTAATTGTCATAGGCCTATATAAACTATTGTCGGTAGTTTTTCGGACTGTTGGAATTGGTGGGGAACTCACGATTAGAGCTCACCGAGGCAAACTTAACTATAAATACAACATAGGCGTTATTAATAATTTGTCACCGTTTTATTGAATGGAATAAAAAGCGTAAGCCCTACGAAGTATAATAATAGGCATAATGACTCATGATAATTTCTTTTTTTTAATGCAGTTTAACTTTCCAAATTATGCCCAAAATGTTTTCTTTTGCAAAGGGCCCACTTGAACCTCGTCGTTTCGGACGTTTTGGTGACTTCGGTGACTTTCTCCGCAATTCGAACATAACACAGTACATACACATAACAGACACTAAATCGAACAGACAAGCAACATTGGTCTCGTCCACAAACCGCCACTAGCACCAGGTCTGGATACAAAACAGGGGAATCCAATCAACAGTGCAAACCCTTTTTCAGTTCGATTGGCCCTGGATCTCATCCGGGAATTGCAACGGTCCCCCGTAACAACCCCCTCGTCACAAAACTAAACAACACTGAACATAGAATCGGGCGTTGACACTAATACGTCGTAGTGGCCCACAGAGAAAGAGACAAGACACGGACAGGACATACGATGCGGAGTTACTGATACCGACTGTTGCTGCGGTAACATCGGATGCTCGCGTATTTGAAAGAAGCACTCTCGTTGCGCCGAATTCGCCCGGTTGCCCTTGTAGCGCTTTGGCGATGTCGCGTTTCGATCCCAGTTGAAGGCGATCGTGGCGGCGCCGGGGATGTGTGAATGCGTGAAGTTGCCGCCGAAAGATTTTGGGTGTCTGTGATTGTGACGTCACGCGGCATTCCGGATTTGCGGTAGCGAAGCCGAAGGTGGAGAACAGCAACGGGTTTTGGCGATGCCGCGTTTCGATGCGAATTGAACGGCGATCGTGATGGCGCCAGCGGATGCGTGAATTGATGCGTGATGTTGTCGCCGACAGATTTGGCTCCGTCGTGATCGTGACGACACGCGGCATTCTGGATTTCCCTGGCGGTGGCGAAGGCGAAGGTGGGGAACAGCAACTCGATTCACGACTGCGCACATCTGAAAACGCAATAACCACATCTGGGTAACCATAATGTTTTTTTAAGCAAACGCATTATATAAATTTCGCAAGCAGCATAACTTAGATTTGAATTCGGACTGTTTTATATAAAAATGCCTACCTTTTTACCCGAGAGCGGTGGTAACCATGGCATGGCGGCAACGTTCGTTGGCAGCGAGAACTTGATGTAGGGAAGACGATGAAATGGTGTTCAATCGCACAGAGCATTGTGTGTCTTCAGACTTGCACGCGTTGCCGCTAACGTTCGACCGCTTCTGTTGTTGTAGCGCAAATGTTCAGGCTCGATAAACGATACATCCGAAGTCCTTTTTGGCTTCACTGTTCGACCTTCTGAACGTCTTGCTAGCTCGAGGAGTTGCGCTCAACTAATTTCCTTAACGATCAAATCCACGTATAACGTTACTCAGTCGAAGGTTTTGATTGGCTAATATGGAACCCCTGTTTAACTAGCCAATCAGAATGAATTAGTTCGAACATCCGGCAGAATGTTCTAGAAAAGGAAAAAAGAAACTTTTTTTTCCCAAAATTTTAAAAAAACCCAACCGAGAAAACACTCGGGGTTTTTCCAAAAACCCGGGAAAAGTCCCAAAAAACGCGTACGAGTTTGATTACGTATACGCTTGCGGTGACGTGTTTAATTTTACACAGTCATCGCGGGAAAACTGACTTCCTCTCCATGCCGATAAAACGCGGTCCTTTGATAAATTTGCTTCCTCCATAAAACTTTGAATTCCGACGCTGGAAACTACAGAGAAATATATAGTGTATAATTTATTTCTGCATAATAAAATGGTGTTCGGGGGTTTGGGGGAATAAAGGGGGGGGCCAAACCCCCCTTCGCCCTTTGAAAATTCTACCCCACATTCCCGGGCTTTCCCCCCTGGTCCCTTTTTATTTTATAAATAAAATATAAATAATTATAATTATATAAATTTAGGGTTCTTAGGTTTGGGTTTTGGAAAAAGTTTATCGACCTAAAAGAAAAATTTTCCGGGGGGTTAATTAAAGGTTTAATTATTTTCCCAACCGATGTTGGGAAATTTTAAATTTTGTTGGGGATCTTTAGGGAAAAACCTTTTTAAAAGCCCAAAACAAAGGCCGTTTAATTAGAATTTGAAAAACCCCTGAATTTTGGTTTTTTTTTTAAATGCATGATATTAATTTTATATATATATATATATATATATATATATATATATATATATATATATATATATATATATATATATATTATAATATTAAATATTATATACATACATATATGTATATATTTATATTGGTCCCGTCCTCCCCACTTTAAACCGATCGACCCCCGCTACAGTGCAATAGACAACCACTCGCGATATGAAGTTCCGACCATCCATTAGAAAAATCGACTAAATAAATTGCTTGGCTGGGCCTGGCCACAGCGCGCAACTTGATCTTACGTTAGTAAATAATCATCATACCGGTGTGGCGGTGCAGAACGTAAATTGCTTGGTTGGCCGCAGCCCGCAACTTGATTTTAATCCAGTAAATATTGATCATACCGGGCTCTGTCATTTTGCACCATTGTGTTTATATATTAATAGGCACTAGTCATCATTATAGATGATTAATTTTTGTATGCCCTATCACCCCTTGAATTGCAGCCAGGTCGCCCTGGTGGATACTTATATCGCCTACGGCGGAACCAGCGGATTTCTGCATTTTATGTAATTTGATCACATTTGAGTTATGACAAACTTCTTTGCCAAAAGGTGGGATTGGGAAGTCCTACACAGGCACCCCTGCATATAACCTCTGCATCTTGTCACTCTGAATCAGGCAAGTAGTGTTGGGTCCAAAGTTTACCCTCCAAAGCAGTGATTGGAGCGGGCCCATCTTCAAATATGTGTTGCCAACATAACTATTTTAAATAGCATAAGATAAAGGCCATTGTTAATTTTAGAATTAGCACCAGACCAACAATGAATTATGTTTTATTTTTACCATTTGTTTATATATATATATATATATATATATATATATATATATATATATATATATATATATATATTATAATATTAAAATATTATATACATACATATATGTATATATTTAAACTGGTCCCCCGTCCGCCCCACTTTCAAAACCGGATCGACGCCCCTAGCTAGCAATGCAATCCGAGATCAATCCACACTGGAGCCTCAGAATCCCTCACATGCCAGGTGACCGTTTCTATAAGGTCGGTATTCAATAACGTGTATTATTGCCCTGTGAACACATGTACCGTTAGGCGAGTCGTTTCATCGCCTAAACTGACAATATGACGCACCCGTCTGTGTGGGACTTCTGTTTTCAACTGAGCGAATACTCGTAGAGTTAATAGGGGAGCGGTGGTCGCGCGGTAGAGCGCCGGACTGTCAATCGAGTGGACGGTGGTTCAATCCCACCTGCCGCCGTTTCGAAACTTAGGCAATTTCGTTCATCCCACATTTGCCTGTGTCTTTCGAAGAGACGCTAAAAGCGGGTGTCTCTTCTATCTGGTGTCTATGCCTGGGGAAGTAAAATATCCCACACAGGGGGTAAATGTGTAATCTGTAGTGGACTCACTAATTCTAGAGAAGAACACTTCCTGCGTTAGTCCAAGTTTGGCTGTTTGGAGGTAACTATCTGAGACCTGAGTAAGGCCTAATATGTTAATTTATATCTAAGATTATATATATATATATATATATATATATATATATATATATATATATATAATAATCGCTAAGTGAAACAACAAAGCTTGTAAATATGGAACAAAGATCGGTAGCATCTTTGTGAATGTGGTCTGCCGTTTCAGCGCGGTTTGCCAGTTCGTGGCCCGCCTTTTAGCGTACGCCGTGATATATTTAACTTTAATATTGCACACTGTGTGGCGCCACTGTTTTGTCTATTCCCTGTTCATGTCATAGTGACATAGGCAAAGTCCCATCTGACTGGCGTAGCGCGGCACATAAAAAGACAAACGTACCAAGTATGGAGCCCTACGCCAACGTCACTTAGGACATTAAAATGACATAGTGCGTCACGTCCTGGTGGGCAACCCCATGAAGCACACTGAGGAAAACAACATTATTTTATCCACCACAACTTGCATTCCGGCAATGTCTGTCTTGTGAAACAGCTCATTGAGGTCCCATGAGCATTACCGATTCTACAATTACACCGCATACCAGCGGTATCTATTGGGCCTTTCAGTTTCAGTATGACTGAAATGACAAGTTGGTGGCAGGAATGGGCGGAACAGGCCTAGTTGTGTTTCGTCTCATAGCAGCTGCTTCTGTTTCTGCTGCTACCACAATTGTGTTTAATATACTGATCATTATTGGGGCTGTTCGATAATTATAGTAGATGATAATATAATAATTTGTTATGATACCCGTGTCTATTCACAAATTACTGTTATATATGACGATTTACAGGATACTACAATTGTTGATAAAATTGCCAGAAATAACACACTCGAGACATTGAGTTGTTGATTTGGAAATAATCGATCATCATGGTGTGGTTACTTGAAAGAACGCAATCACATTTATATTACAGCGTTATTTCAGGATCTGAATCCGTTACATGTTGCAAATTGTTGTACTGTGCCAAAGATGGATCGCTAATGCCCCATTACGTAAACAAACATATATGTTTGGCATTTTAGCTCATAACCTCAGCTTTGACAGTTCAAGCTGTATATTGAGCACGAAGTGTAGACATTTAGAATGAGGTTACAAAAGACTAACCTTCGACTTCGTCTGAGAACCCTCGGCTGCACAACAATGATGATGACGATGGTGAAAGTTACAGTTATTACTAGTTGCTTTGTGCGAGGCTATATGCATCTGTCCTGGATCATCTGACGATGACGAATGCTGCTTTCAGTTTCGCTTTTGTGATGTTCGATCGCGTATTGGTTGAATTTTGTTGCATCACGCGGTGATTCACGTACGTAGTATCACCCCGCTCGCATTTAATTTGAATTGTGTTCAATAGGGGGCAGCACTATATAAATCTGGCGGCAATGACCTCTACCCTTTGTGATTGCCGTCATACTCGGTCACTCCAGAGAGCCCTAAGTATGTTTGAAAAACCTTATCATGCCAGAACAATGACACTGTTGTTTTTTTATTTACATAGTTTTGGAGACATATTCGCATTTTATTTACATTAGTTTTGGGGACATATTCGCAAATCGCAAGACATCGCCTTTGCGGTCGTGATGCATCTGGGGTGCGCTAAGCGCTCATTCTCTGTGACATCGGCTCATTTACGTCGACTCGACGGCGTTAAAGGGGCCATACCACCAAATGGATTTCTACGCCATTGTAGTCTGAATCTGAATCTGAATGGGATACGTCGTAAAGAAGCCAATAGTGGCTATTATATACGACGGGGGTGTGTGCGCATGTTATTGAGTGTTTGAGCCGCAGGTCAGGCGACTGAAATCAGTTATGGTTTCAGCCTGGACCTGCGACTCGTTTAGTTGGTTCCAGTCGGCTATTGTTTTTACAAAAAATGAATTCTTAAATTGTTCAGTGTGGGCTGTGGGTACTATAAAACATCTGGTGTTGTTGGTTGTTAGTTGTTGGACAACATTTGAGGATACATGGTCGGGGAAGTGTTTAGGCTTAATGTGTCATTTGTTTGTTTTTTGGGGCCGGAAGAATGTTTCAGTGGGGAGAGCTGGGATGGATCCTCTAACAGTTCTGAACATGAATTTTAGTCTTTGGTCGCGTCGTCTATTGTCTAATGTGTCGAGGTTAAGGTTGGTGAGCATGGTTGTGACAGATCCTGGGTGTCGAGAGCGGTAGTCTCCAGTGATGAAGCGAGCTGCACGGTGTTGAATTTGTTCTAATTTGTCTATGTCCCCCCGATGGTATCCTGCTTAAGAGAACTGCATTGTGTACTTTTTGTAAATTTCTGGAAGCACTAAATATAGGACTGGTTGAATGGGAACGCTATTTCTGCGTAGCATATGCTATCACAGCCGCGAAATAATGATATTTGTCAGACAGTGAACAGGTGCGTATGCGTACATGTGTAATTTGTCCTAGAGGTGTCAACATTGGCAATCAGCTGCTGACTGAAGCAAAAATGAAGGGATGTCAGGTTAGAGACTGGAATGCAGGAGAAAGAGATGTCATTTTCACGAATTTTATATATGACGTGTCGATGTTCAATCATCATCAATATTATACAAATACATAAAGCTTCTCATATGACCTATTCAGTATGCAGCCTACTTACTATTGTTTGCAATGATTTAAATTAACCAAGCTTCTTTTTATCATAAATGTTGTTAATGTTTCCGGCACTTTCAGGAAGACATACGCAATGCACCAGAGAAAGTAATATTTACCTTTCATTAGTAATGTGTAACTATATATTAATACAAATTATCAGTATCATTTTCACTAGTTACTGAGTATCTAAAAGCATTGCATGTAGGCAACGTAATCACAAAATGTATAAATACAGATTGTTTGGGAGGTAACGTCAAGTTATGATGGTGCCCAGTGAGGTGTAGTTTATACACAAAATGGCAATGTAACCATTGTGGTACTATTAAATTACCATGCAAAACCATCAAATACAGTATTGTTAACTAGCACCTTTCATTGTTCGCCGCTGCATATACGCCGATGCCAAGAGACACACAGCAGGTAGTGTCGCCACTCCAACTGGGAAGATGTGTCTCCACAAGTCACCAGAAGCCATAAGAAACCAGGGACTGGAGACAGAGTCTGTCAGTGCAGAGATGACACCGTGGGGAGCCGAGCTGAACAAGAAAGATGAGATGTCAGCAAGAGTTGCCACCAAAGGAGGTCAATGAAGCTAACGTCTCCCTGCAGAGTGCAACATGGTTTTGCCTGTGTTTATACTTCACACACGGTGAAAACAAGTATTGGTTACTATTTTGCTAAAACTAGACGCAGCTGTTTCGTGAGACAGAACCCTCTGTGACAAGTCATGAACCAATCAGGTTCCACTGTGACAGGTCATGGAAAAACCAGGTTCCATTGTGACAGGTCATAAAACAACCAGTACTCACTGTGACAGGTCATAGAACAATCAGGTCCCATTGTGACAGGTCATGAAACAATCAGGTCCTACTGCGACAAGTCATGGAATAACCAGGACCCATTGTGACAGATCATAGAATTGTCACAGGTCAGAACAACTAGGAACCTCTGAGTCTATGTCAGGACCCACTGTGACAGGTCATAGAACAACCAGGTCCCACTGTGACAGGTCATAGAACAATCAGATCCCATTGTGACAGGTCATGAAACAATCAGATCCCACTGTGACAGGTCATAGAACAACCAGGTCCCACTGTGACAGGTCATAGAACAATCAGATCCCATTGTGACAGGTCATGAAACAATCAGATCCCATTGTGACAGGTCATAGAACAACCAGGACCCACTGTGACAGGTCATAGAACAACCAGGACCCAATGTGACAGGTCATGAAACAATCATATCCCACTGTGACAGGTCATAGAACAACCAGGACCCAATGTGACAGGTCATGAAACAATCAGATCCCACTGTGACAGGTCATAGAACAACCAGGTCCACTGTGACAGGTCATAGAACAACCAGGTCCCACTGTGACAGGTCATAGAACAATCAGATCCCATTGTGACAGGTCATGAAACAATCAGGTCCCATTGTGACAGGTCATAGAACAATCAGATCCCATTGTGACAGGTCATGAAACAATCAGGTCCCATTGTGACAGGTCATAGAACAACCAGGTCCCACTGGGACAGGTCATAGAACAACCAGGTCCCACTGGGACAGGTCATAGAACAATCAGATCCCATTGTGACAGGTCATAGAACAATCAGATCCCATTGTGACAGGTCATGAAACAATCAGGTCCCACTGTGACAGGTCATAGAACAACCAGGTCCCACTGGGACAGGTCATAGAACAATCAGATCCCATTGTGACAGGTCATAGAACAATCAGATCCCATTGTGACAGGTCATGAAACAATCAGGTCCCATTGTGACAGGTCATAGAACAACCAGGTCCCACTGGGACAGGTCATAGAACAACCAGGTCCCACTGGGACAGGTCATAGAACAATCAGATCCCATTGTGACAGGTCATAGAACAATCAGATCCCATTGTGACAGGTCATGAAACAATCAGGTCCAACTGTGACAGGTCATAGAACAACCAGGTCCCACTGGGACAGGTCATAGAACAATCAGATCCCATTGTGACAGGTCATGAAACAATCAGGTCCCACTGTGACAGGTCATAGAACAACCAGGTCCCACTGGGACAGGTCATAGAACAATCAGATCCCATTGTGACAGACCATTGATTATTATTGATGCCTTTAACACTTTTGAGTAGATATTGTGTTTCTGACACAATAGTATTATAATTGTTCTGCTTCTGAAATAACCTCTACTCATCATGGCTCTGCTATGCAAATGAAGATTCATGAATGAGGAAGTCCTCATCTGGTGCAGGCACGCTGATGGCTGATGAAACCTATCCAAGATAGGCAAATCTTTCCACAGTGGCTGCAAGGCACGTCTGTTCAGTGGTTGTTTCAGGTGGTTCCTGGTTTTCCGCCTTCTCCTTTTGGCTTTCCTGTTGGCCACCCGTGTGGTCTCAAGTGTGCATCGCCAGGTCATGTGATGGTTGCTTGTGTGGCTCACTCATGATGATTGATGCTTGTGTTGCTCACTCATGATGATTGATGCTTGTGTTGCTCACTCATGATGATTGATGCTTGTGTTGCTCACTCATGATGATTGATGCTTGTGTTGCATCATAACGGTCTGTTAGTGGTTGTTTCAGGTGATTGATGTTTGTGTTGCTCACTCATGATGATTGATGTTTGTGTTGCTCACTCATGATGATTGATGTTTGTGTTGCTCACTCATGATGATTGATGTTTGTGTTGCTCACTCATGATGATTGATGTTGCAAACAGACATTTGTATTTGAAAGTATTTAAATACTTTTTTCAAAGTATTTGTATTTGACGTTTAGGAATGAAAAGTATTTGTATTTAAATACTTTCCTAAAGTATTTGACTTTTTAAAATACTTAAAAATACTTTAAAAAAATACATTGTCAGTGTCAACATTTCTGTTTCAAGAACTCATGTAATGCCTGCCAAACTGAGTATCTTCACTGCAACTTCACCCAATAGTGCTAATTACTTAGGAAGACACTTAACAGCAGGTGTTCCCTTGGTCTTGGCAGTGACCACAACTTTTGTTTGCTCAGCTGGAGCCAGAGGATGGATTAGCACCTGACAGTGACCATAGGTCAATATCCCCTTTGTTCTTTAGTTAGGTACCTAGCTGGCACCATGCTATACTGGTTTCCTGGCTGACTTCGAAGTTGAGCTGTCACACTTCCTCACAAGATCCTAGCAGTCATTAGTAGTGTCTCTTCTGAGGGCAACATAGGACCTCCTGGCTTAATATAATAAAACAACACATTCTGGCCTATATCTCTGTGGATAGGGTTTTTGAGTCAGTTGTCACTGTCATGTAGTTAGCAATAACAATCCTCCCTAGCACTGGTCTATGCCTGTCATCATATGAGCAAAACACTAATTATGCCTATAAACTATATGTCTCAATATATGAGTAAGAGTAAGAGTAAGAGTAAGAGTAAGAGTAAGAGTAAGAGTAAGAGTAAGAGTAAGAGTAAGAGTAAGAGTAAGAGTAAGAGTAAGAGTAAGAGTAACTTTATTCGCAACGCAGCATGTACAAGAACAAACATAAGCATAGTAATAAATTGTCAGCATGTTGCACTGCATGGCTGTCACTTGGCTAAGAGCCGTCTTCCACTGACACCATCATCATTAAAAAATAACCATCATCACTATAGATATACAATACACGTTTGTAGTATTACAACACAATACAAGAGGAGAATTATCAAAGTAAAATTACACATATTGTTAGACATCACCAAGACTGTAGTAATACAATGAATATATCAAGTATGCAGTTTGTCACTGTTTCTGGTGATATCTGAGATTCTTGAACCAATTACAATATAAATTAGTATAAGTATGTTTTTGTAATAAGCATGGATAAGCATGTACAAATCCAAACAAGATTTAGCATGACTTGTGCATGTTATAACTATGAAATAAAACACTATGGAATGTAGCAACTTAATTGCATTCTTGACATCTAGGGTTTAAACATATTACTAGACTTTTGTAAGTGTCTAAGTAGAAAACACGTAACATTTGTTAAACTTCAACCGGTGATTAACATTTCTTATTTGTTTATCAATTTTGTTCCATATTCTTGTAAAATTATGTTTAGGTAGCTTCAAAGAAAAGTTAGTTCTGGGTTTCTCATGAACAAAAAGCTTGAATTGTCTGGTTATTCTTTTATCTGTATCAAAACTTTTTTCATTACAAAATCATACATAAATAACGAAGCCTGCAGTTTAAATACATCTACGATTTTCAGTATTTTTGCAGACTTATATAAGGGTTCCGTATGACTCCTATATCCTTTTTTATTAATTATTCTTAATGCACGTTTTTGTAAAATGTCTAGTTTCTTTGTGTTTCCGTTACCCCAAGCTTGTATACCATATGTTATATGACTGTGAATTAGAGTATAATATAATGATTTTAGTGATTTATGTGGTAAGATATGTTTCACCCTATTTATTGCAAAAATGGCTCGAGATATTTTCGAGCTGATTATATTAATGTGTTCTTTCCATGTTAAATGTTTATCTATATATATTCCTAGGAATTTTACGGATTCATCTTTATTATACTTGCCAATCTGGTTAATAACTTCATTGTTTATTTTGACACTGCCTTTTACTTCATAGTTACTATTTTTAGGACTAAAGATACAATATTGTGTCTTCTTAACATTCAAACACAGTTTGTTTGCACACAGCCAATTGTATATATTTTTTAATTTGTGGTTTAGTGTTAGGGTTAAATTATCAATATCACAATCTGAATGATAAATTGTTGTATCATCAGCAAAAGATAATAAGTTAAAAGAGGTCGAATTTGATATATCATTAATATAGATGAGAAAAAGCACAGGTCCTAATATGGATCCTTGTGGTACTCCATGAGTTAAAGTTATCACTGGTGATTTGCACTCATTCATTTCAATGTACTGTTTACGATTAGAGAGGTAACTGGAGAACCATTTATTACTGATGCCTCTAATTCCATAACGACATAATTTATATAGCAATACATCATGATTAATAGTGTCAAATGCTTTGAGTTGCTTTTCTTTTACCTACATAGTAATACATCCTGAAAATGAAAAGTATTTGAAAAGTATTTGAAATACTTTCCAATGTATTTGCGTTTATGAATACATTTGTATTTAAAAGTATTTGGATTTGAATCCCTCAAGTTTATTTGTATTTAAATACATTTCAGTGTATTTGACCCCATGTCTGGTTGCAAATGGCGAGGGACCTTTCAAAATGTCTTTGTATCGTTTCTGAGGTGCCCCTCTGTCACGATGGCCAGTGGATACCGGGTAGTTCTCCATATAGCGTGATGTTTGGTAGGCGATGGTCTCCCATCCTGGAGATATCCTGCCCAGCAAAGCTGTGTTTTCAGGAGCTAATAACAACTCACTCACTCACTCACTCACTCACTCACTCACTCACTCACTCACTCACTCACTCACTCACTCACTCACTCACTCACTCACTCACTCACTCTCACACGCGCGCACACACACGTTACACATTCACACACAATATGAGTGCATTAATAATACATAATGTTACATATAAGTGACAGGTGACACGTGGTACTTCAATTCAAGGCCAAAGGCAAAGCCAAAGCGGTTGTAAAAAAATATTTGTATCACATTTTCCAGCAAAACATAGTTATAAAAAATCTAATATTTCTGTTCTATTTGTTGAGATAAAATGCGTGGAGCATGATCTCACATTACAGACTGGTTGTTCCATGACCTGGTTTAGTGGGACCTGATTGTGTCATGACCGGTTACAATGGAACCTGGTTGTTCTATGACTTGTCACAGTGGGACCTGATTGTCCCGTGATCTGTCACAGAGGGTCCTGCTTGTTCTGACTTGACACAGTGGGACCTGATTGTTTCATGACCTGTCATAATGGGACCCGACTGTTCTGACCCATCACAGTTATCCTGGTTTTTTCAAATTCGAAACTTTTATGTGTCAATGTTCTCACATATCCTCATGAGCATCCTTTTGCAGAAGACATAAACCAGTGCCAAGATCAAATAAGTTCGTTCATCTGTTTGACAAAGTTAATTCGCATAATTTGTTTGTTATACGTACCAACCTGTTTGGTAACTTTTCTTGACGCTACAATACACATTTTCACTTCTTCCATACCATCTTTTTACACAGATCAAAGAAAGATGCAACACGTGACGAATTGAATGAGAGATTACAATGAAAAGCAGAAAATTCATTATTTGGGGAAAGCAGTTTTCTAAGACAGGACACAGTCTGTTATCTAAGACAGGACACAGTCTGTTATCTAAGACAGGACACAGTCTGTTATCTAAGACAGGACACAGTCTGTTATCTAAGACAGGACACAGTCTGTTATCTAAGACAGGAACATCTGTAAGCCAGTCTGTTATCTAAGACAGGACACAGTCTGTTATCTAAGACAGGACACAGTCTGTTATCTAAGACAGGACACAGTCTGTTATCTAAGACAGGACACAGTCTGTTATCTAAGACAGGACACAGTCTGTTATCTAAGACAGGACACAGTCTGTTATCTAAGACAGGACACAGTCTGTTATCTAAGACAGGACACAGTCTGTTATCTAAGACAGGACACAGTCTGTTATCTAAGACAGGACACAGTCTGTTATCTAAGACAGGACACAGTCTGTTATCTAAGACAGGACACAGTCTGTTATCTAAGACAGGACACAGTCTGTTATCTAAGACAGGACACAGTCTGTTATCTAAGACAGGACACAGTCTGTTATCTAAGACAGAACACAGTCTGTTATCTAAGACAGGACACAGTCTGTTATCTAAGACAGGACACAGTCTGTTATCTAAGACAGGACACAGTCTGTTATCTAAGACACCACACCTGGTAAATCCTGACAGGTGACTGTTAATCCTGTGGAAGATGGTAATAGTGGCATAATCTATGACTTAATCTATGAACACTTATCAACAGTCATACTCTGAGTATTGTTGTAGAGACGATTTATTAGTAATATACAATTTGAATAAGATGCATTACATTTTCCATAATTAATCAATAATAAAATTGTAAGTATTATATACCAAAATGGCAGTAGTCGACAAGTCAGAATGACACAAATTTCCAACATTTAACATATTACACCTGCCACCATGCTAAATAAACCAGTTGAAATAATTATCTGAGATAAATATAATGTATGTTAGTAAAAAAATTAATGATACTAATAATAACATAAATCCAAGATAAACAATTAAATATCTGTATACATAGATAACATATATATATATATATTTATATTACATGTGTGTTTGTGTATGTACATTGTATATAGAAAAATAAAAGAAAGATAAAATAAAACAGGTTGACTTGGTTAGTATATAATATCAAGAATAATTTTCACCAACCAAATATTTCTGGTGGTTTTGAATTTTGTTTGAGTATATGTGTAAATGATATGTTAGTTATAACGGTAACTTGTATAAAGCAAAGTTACCCAGTAATGATTAAAAGGTTATTTAGACATACAATGTATATTGTCTGTTACATTGTTAACCATTACATAAATTATTACATCCACTAATCAACATAATTAACTCACCAGCATACTCTGTGTGCCATTGTGTTAAGAAACATATCCATAAAGAATGTAGTCTACCAATATAACATATTTTTAAATAAGCACTTACGCATGAAATGGAAATTCCAACCATGTTATATTGTTTTCATAAAAATTTTGGTTATTTCATTGCTCGCATAAGAAAATCTTAATGTACAGAGTACTACTAATCATTTTATCATCATTATAGAAATACCACCACCACATATCATCATTACATATTGTGATTTTTATCATCATTATAGAAATACCAACACCACATATCGTCATTACATTATAAGAAAGAGACAAACATAGAAAGTCTTCGTGTAGGGACTGCCTTGTCCATTCAGTGTTTCTGGACAATGACCTTTTCATGACCCACTCAGGGCATCATCACACGCTCTGGTCAGGTCTGTTGAGAAACATCTCAGTTCTGCTTCACTTCCTGTTGTATGTGATCAGGAAGGCCGGGTAAAGTTGGCTTCGTCCAAAGATGACAAATTCACGGAACAACAGCCGCTGTCCACCATCTTGTGAGTGCCCATGACAGAGTCAAAGAACTCACTCGTGCCGTGGCTACAGGTGCCTGTGCACTGGTGGTAACATGGTGGTCGAGTCAGTTCTTTACTTGGCTTCTTGGCAATGTGGCTGTGTCCCAGTATCACTTTGCTGAGGAACATGGAGTGCGGACCTTGAGTCCTGTGGTGTCTGTCGTCTGAAAATAAGAGTACAAACATCATTCATATAGCAACTGTTATCTCAACAAAATATCACAGTACATGTCTATCAATTAGGGCTGGCATATTGCTGCCATGATAAAGCTTGGTTGAGCTGCAGGAGTTTGCATTTCATTTAATAAAGCTACGTGAGAATACAAACAATTTCAACACCAGGTGCTGGGAAGAGAGTTCCAGGGAAACATGCAAGGATGTCGGTACATAAAGATACCAGATAACCTTGCAGTATAGTTTGGAGGGAGCACCACAGCTATAGCATTGTCGAAAAACACACAACTAAGGGGTTTGAAGATCTTGATAGCCAATATATGCAACAGATAAGGCATGTAGAAGTGGAACAACTATCATAAATACATGTATTTACATATGTGTTTGTAATGATTTATTACCTGCATACTGATCACCCTTCGTTGAGCTTTCGGCAAAGTAGGTGCCCTTACCAAACATGGCCCTAGTGTTTAGACGGAAGTCGATACCCTGTTTTAGTATCGGCTCAATGAATTGTTGTTGAGCTCCATGGAACAGGAAGTACTCATTAATTTCTGGAATGAGCTGGTCATCCAACTCGCTGATCCCCAGCGTTGAAGTCAGCACATCTGCTTCACCAGGGTCAGAGGTCACCTTCTCGAAGCTGCCTTTAGCAGCACGCCTACAGAATTCGTTCTTTGACAACTTCGGGTAAGAACTAGATTCATCCTCCTCCTCAATGACAGACTTTTTGGGTCATGAGATCAGACACCCCCCACCAAACTGAAACCCTTTACGGGCAAGATTGTCCCCTTTCCCCCCCCAAAAATGAGAATTATTGGCCTGGCTCTGATTCCCCGTACCCACTGAAGACATATGGGCCTGAGCCTGTTCCCCTTTTCCCCCCAAAATACAGACAACTTCAGGTCATATTACCCGATCCAAAATGACAGACATATCACAAGCCAGCCCCCCGCCTTTAAACGGGGACAGACATTTGTTTACATGAGAAAAATTGTTACCCGCCCATCCAAAATGCAGACATTAGGGACTGAGATAGTTCCCCCGCCACCAACAAGACAACTTTTTAAAACTGGGGTTTAAAGGGAAAGAAAATTTTTTCACCAGTCCACCCATAAAACCCACATACATTATTTTTTGGGTATTAACTCATATTAAACCCCCATCCAAAATGCTACAACGGGGTATTAGCCCCATGTTTACCCTTATCCTCAATGAATTTTTTGGGACTCAGAACAGATTACCCATTATCCTAAATGACTTCTTTATTTGGTATCCAGCCTGATTCACCCATTCTCCATCAAGCATTCTTATTTGGTTTCAGACCCAGATTCCCCTTCATCCATACAAGACATTCATTACTGGGTTTAGAGCTGATCAACCTTTACCATACAATGAATACAACTTTTTGCCCCCATGTTCATTTTCCCAAAAAAACCACATTTTTTTGGGGATTTAGACGATTCAACCATCCATCATACAACCAATCTTATGGGTATTCGGCATGTTCCCCTTTCCACCTACAACCACATAATTTACTGGGTATCTCAGATGCAGATTAACCCATTCCATAAAACCAAAATTACTGGGTATCCAAGCTATTAAACCCGCCATATACTGACATTATTCTTGGTATCTCAGAACATATTCCCCATCCATCCATCAAAAAATTTTTATGGGTATCTCGACCATGATTAAACCTCCACCAACAATGACATACATTACTGGGTACTAGACCATGATTCCCCCTCCTCCAACAAAAAACATTACTGGGTACTAGACCCATGATTCCCCCTCCTCCAACAATGAAAACATTACTGGGTACTAGACCATGATTAAACCTCCACCCAACAATGACAAATTACTGGGTACTAGACCATGATTCCCCCTCCATCCAACAATGAAAACATTACTGGGAAATTAGACCATGTTTCCCCCCCGTCCATCCAACAATAAAATTATTAATAATATGTTACCCGTATAAAATACAACATTATTCATGAACCCCGTTCACCCTAAAAAGACGACATTCTGGGTTGAGACTTGACACCCCCACCACACAATGACAGACATTTGGGCAGAGACTATGTTCACCGTATACAAAATGAAGTTATGGGTATGAGTTTATGATTGCCCATAAAATGCAGAATTCTGGGAAGGCTATGTTGTCCATAACCAATAAAGCATTAGGGGTAATGAGTTTTGATTCACCCTCCACCCATAAATGACAGACATTATGGGTACATGAGACTCATGTTCCCCGTCCATTAATGCGACATTAGGGTACATGAGACTCATGATTCACCCGTCCATCCACACAATGACAGACATTACTGGGTACATGAGATCTTTTCATCCATCCAACAATACAACATTACTGTACATGAGACTCATGATTCACCCGTCCATCCATACAATGACAGACATTACTGGGTACATGAGACTCATGATTCACCCGTCCATCCATACAATGACAGATATTACTGGGTACATGAGACTCATGATTCACCCGTCCATCCATACAATGACAGACATTACTGGGTACATGAGACTCATGATTCACCCGTCCATCCATACAATGACAGACATTACTGGGTACATGAGACTCATGATTCACCCGTCCATCCATACAATGACAGACATTACTGGGTACATGAGACTCATGATTCACCCGTCCATCCATACAATGACAGACATTACTGGGTACATGAGACTCATGATTCACCCGTCCATCCACACAATGACAGACATTACTGGGTACATGAGACTCATGATTCACCCGTCCATCCACACAATGACAGACATTACTGGGTACAGAGACTCATGATTCACCCGTCCATCCATACAATGACATACATTACTGGGTATCTCAGACGCATGATTCACCAGTCCATCCATACAACCACATACATTACTGGGTATCTCAGACTCATGATTCAACCATCCATCCATACAATGACATACATTACTGGGTATCTCAGACCCATGATTCACCCATTCATCCATACAATGACATTCATTACTTGGTATCTCAGACACATGATTCACCCATTCATCCATACAATGACATTCATTACTTGGTATCTCAGACACATGATTCACCCATTCATCCATACAATGACATTCATTACTTGGTATCTCAGACCCATGATTCACCCATTCATCCATACAATGACATTCATTACTGGGTATCTCAGATGCATGATTCAACCGTCCATCCATACAATGACATACATTACTGGGTATCTCAGACCCATGATTCACTTGTCCATCCATACAACCACATACATTACTGGGTATCTCAGACGCATGATTCAACCATCCATCCATACAACCACATCATTACTGGGTATCTCAGACGAAACCCTCCACCCATACAAACATCATTACTGGGTATCTCAGACCCATGATTAAACCTCCATCCATACAAACATCATTACTGGGTATCTCAGACGCATGATTCAACCTCCATCCATACAAACTTTCATTATTTGGTATTCAAAACCATGATTCAACCATCCACCCATACAACCACATACATTACTGGGTATCTCAGATGCATGATTCAACCATCCATCCATACAATGACATTCATTACTTGGTATCTCAGACACATGATTCCTTTCCATCCATACAACCACATACATTACTGGGTATCTCAGACGCATGATTCAACCATCCATCCATACAATGACATTCATTACTGGGTATCTCAGACCCATGATTCACTTGTCCATCCATACAAACATACATTACTGGGTATCTCAGACGCATGATTCAACCATCCATCCATACAATGACATTCATTACTTGGTATCTCAGACACATGATTCAACTGTCCACCCAAACAATACAAAATTCTGGGTACTGACCATGACCCCCGTCCACCCAAAAATAAAACATTACGGGGTAAGAAGTTTTAACGCCCTCCATCCAACAATACAACTGGGATAGCCCAGTTCCCGATCCAAAACAAATTTATTGGTTTCGGGGCCTGTTCCCCGCCCACCACTAACAACATTACCTAGACCTGATTCACCTCCATCCAAAAAGGAACTTCTGGGTACTGGGACCATGATTCACCCCATCCTTAAAAACCTTTACTGGGATTCGCGCTGATTCACCACCCATAAAAAAAACCCATCTTTACTGGGTTCTCAGACCATGATTCAACCACCCATCCATACAATGACATCATTACTTTCTCAGACCTGTTTCCCCCCCTTTCACCCATACAAACTTTCATTATGGTATCTCAATATGATTAAACCATATCCTAAAAACATTCTTTCGGGGTATCTAAATGATTCCCCTTTCATCCATAAAAAATTTATTCGGTATTGACCCTGATTCACCTTTCATCCATACAATGACATTCATTACTGGGTATCTCAGACGCATGATTCAACCATCCATCCATACAATGACATTCATTACTGGGTATCTCAGACCCATGATTCACTTTCCATCCATACAACCACATACATTACTGGGTATCTCAGACGCATGATTCAACCATCCATCCATACAACCACATACATTACTGGGTATCTCAGACGCATGATTCAACCATCCATCCATACAACCACATACATTACTGGGTTTGAAAATTTAAACACTCCATACCCACATACATTATTTTTTTGACGTTTTAACCCCATATCCATAAATCATTCAACTTGGTATTCAGACCATTTTACCACCCATCCATACAAAATATTATGGGATTCAGACGAATTAACCATCCATCCATACAATGACTTTTCATTATTTGGTTCTCAGACCCCAGTTCCCTTTCCACCCAAAAACCCAATACTTTACGGGGGTACCCCGGGCATGTTACCATCCACCCTCCCGGGTTTCATTAGGGTTCTCGAATGTTTCATTTCCATCCATAAATTTAACTACCAGGATCTCAGACGAATTAACCTCCTCCATAAATAATTTCATTATTTTATCTCAGACCATGATTAAACTGTCCATCCATACAAAAAACATTCGGGGTACCCAGCCAGTTCACCGTCCATCCATACAATGACATACATTACTGTGTATTTCAGACTCATGATTCACCCATTCATCCATACAATGACAGTCATTACTGTGATTCATTGACATTAAACTTCACATTACCTATGGTGATCTCAACTTCGTCACAACTCAGTGCGTTGATGTCGTCAAGCTCCTGCTGTGAGAACTTATCCAGGTATTCGACCTGAACAATCTCTGATGGTGCATGTAACTCAACAGCTTTGGTGATTTCGTCCACTGCATCATCAACATCTGCTTGGCTGAGAGCACGGATGTGAAACGAGGTGACAGAGTGGCTGTCGAGAGATCTTCTGACTTTGGATGGTGTTGGTGTCGATGGCCTAGAGTCGACCAATCGCATTTGTCTTCCTACAATTACATAATTTTAAAATACAATGAGACACTGCACCTAATATTATTAATACATTCTAAAATAGTCATTAGTATTATTAGTAGTGATAAAACGTATTTACGATTGTCAGTAATGCAACATCTATCTTATAGAGTGCCCCAAAAGGTTTAGTTATAATTAAAACATAATTTGCATATCATAGCATCTATTGTAATCATACTGCAACGTGATCAGCACTACTATAAAGTATGGTCTCACCAGTGGGGGAGCGTCGAGGCCGTCGATTGGTGAGTTCCTGTACAAAGTGTTGATGGATCTGATCGCGATTGTATGCAACAACAATCACCTGCAACAACACAGTAGAATCTGTCTGTGGCTGCTTAGTATTTGCTGCAAGTTGAGCCGTAAGTTCTCATTATGACAAATATTGCGATTGCTAAGTACTCGAACCTTGTTTTATTCACTCTACATTGCTGTGGTTCATTCAGCTGTATGAATGAGAACCTGGCTATAGATAGTAAAGGATATTTGTTTACGAATAGTCTTCATGCACTAACTGCAGGATGGTTGGATGCTTCACAGAGAAGTCGAGATGGGCCGAGTTAGATTGAACAGGTCTGCCAGGGAGTGAAGTGTAAAGCACTTTTAGCAATCCTGAGGATTTTATGCCATGCTGTATAAGAAATTACCTTTATTTCTGATGAATATGGCATATATAAATCAGGAATGTGGTAAAAAAAAAGCATCTGGGATATGCTATTGTTAAACAAACCTGCTATCAAACATCACTCCACATGTACCAGGATTGTAAAACATTAAACATTTATTATGATCTAACGGACGACCCAAGGCATCTTCCTACAACATCCGTGGCTACCTTGGAAATTAATCAGATTTTAGAAGCAGACTTTTTATCATCATCATCACTGTTTAAAGGCCATGTTTCCAGATTCTACTAGTTTTGCCTTTGCCACATTTTTAGAACTCATAGCCATCGAAAGTCTATGGACTACGCCATTTTAGAAAGAGAATGACGTAGCGGTGTCGACTTGGTCAGTGTGAACTGTGTACACTGTCTTTTACTTTCTGACATAACTATGAAAATGATCACCAACAGCTGCCAAACGTCTCCTCACATATCTTACATACATATAACTATACACCATACACTCCAAAAATAAATTACTTACTTACGGTACAAAAAATTCACTTGCATTGTTCTAACGAAGAAAATTCACAAAACAAATGCGCCGATCTCGACGGCAACTTGACATCATCGGCAGCTACGTGGTTATTATAAAATCGCTATATAAGCTAGCTTTACACAAAAACCCTTAGATGGCGCATTTGTGCGCATGAATATTTATAAACTACTTACTGCATTGGCATGCGTACAATAGTTTAATTATATATAAATATTACAATAATAATTAATTATTATCATCACTATGATCAGCAGGAAATCATAAGTTTTATTATAATATACCGGTAATAACAATATAACGTGTCTATATAATTAACTAAATTGACCTACCCCGGTGTACTATAGTCATAAAAATACATAATAATAATCAATCTAGTAAATTCAGTAAAACCTGTATTGTGCAACCTCTGTCATGACCAACCAATCGTCTTGAGCGATCGTTTTCCTAGCCACGGTTCATTTATGATTAAAAAGTACCCACAACTAACATCTACTTGACAAAAAACCTCCAACCACACAAACTGTTCACGCAATCATTGTTTTCACCTGTTAGCAGCAACCGGATCTGGTGCTGAATTGAGACAATTGTATTGGTCAAGCAGTCTACGTATTTCACTCAGTGTTAAATAGCACATTTAATATCACTAAAACGACCGCATATAATTATTCAAATGTGTCATATTTTTATTTGGTGACTGATCCATGATTTAGTGAAAACGAGCGATAAAAATTACATGTCAGTGGTGCACACTACACATGTCGCCGATGTAGATTGCAACAAATCGAAAACCCACTCTTCTCTTGTAAACATATTTGGATACTCATGATTTCTAGTCAATTAGAAAATGTGTTGGGTTGTCCAGCAGATGTAGCAACAAATCAATGAAATAAGAGAAACAAAAGTTACAATGAATGTAGGGCCTAAAGCCTGTTGATTCACTCAATGTTATCGCCTGAAATATAACATGATTTATAAGTACAGAAATTGTGTTTTGTTTCGACGATGTTGCATTGTTTTTAACAATACTTCTATAAATATCCCGCGGGTGCTGCGAGCATGCATGCTTATATTACGTAAGCGATGTTTTTAACAATAACAATAATAACTAAAACAAAAACGTATTAATATTATTATATTTAAATGCAACAAAACCTTCGTTTCCTACCACCAAATAATTCCCATATTTGATTAAATTTCAGTGATTTATTGTTTCAATAATTAATAAAGTGTTTTGTCCAAAATTATTTTTACATATCTGATGGTGGAAATATCATTCAGAAGTAGAACAATTATTTGAGTAATATTTTCTTATGCATGATGTGTGTATGTGCTGAATGAAAATTATTGTTATCTCATAATTAGTTTAATTATTTTACCATTTTAATTACTTATTGCTGTTAACCATACATTTACATTAATGTATCATATTGTTGTTATGGAATTTGTGTGGTATTTTATGACTATTTTAGGTCATTTTACTTAATTATATAAACACATTTATGGATATGATGCTACATCAAATAAAATATGATAAAACTAATAATTTCTTGCAGATCATAGTGATGATAATGATTAATTATTATCATATTATTTATAGGTAATTAAATTATTTTACATGTTCAAATCCAGTAAGTAGTTTATAAATATTGACACGCACAAATGCACCATCTAAAGGTATTTTGTGGAAAACTAACTTATATAGCGATTTTACTGTAATGGTGGAGCTGCTGAAGACGCTGCCGTCAAGATCTGAACATGTTTTGTGAAATTTCTTCGTTAGAGGAATGCAAGTGAATTTTGTTTGTAACGTAGTGTATGTATATGCATGTAAGATATGTGAGGAGAAGTTTGGCGGCTGTTGGTTGTTAATTTCATGTCAATCCAACCGCATTGTCTGTGACTGTCAATTCCAACGAATCCACTGGACCACTGTTTCAGTTCTCTGGTCGATTCAAATGGTAACAAAAAGACAGCGCCCTGAACTGATACTGTCAGTCCCTGTACTGTTGCTGCAACCGTATGAGAAACAGTGTGGCATATTGTTGTCGTGATTTTGTTGCAAACTAGCTTTATTTAATGTCGGTTTACATGTTATCAAATTCACATGTAAACCGACGTTAAATAAAGCTTCTCGTATCTTGTATCTTGTAACATAAGGCACCACCAGTAGTCGGCTCCGTGACATTTTTTTCCAATGTGCAAATAGAAGCTGGGTTTTGATTGGTTGCATCAACCAAGATTGTTCCGTTCATGGTGTCAGTAGTTTTGCTAGATTGTTTCACTTTAAGACCACTTTCTGAATAAACCATCAATTTGAAAAATTCGATTTTAGATGCAAATGGTTAGTTTGTGTAAATTCTTTCAGGTGCATAACACCAAACCGTTGACTTTTTTGCCCTTTAAGTACTTAACACAGGTTGTGTTAGGCATTTCCAGACAAGTTGAATTTTGATCAGAGAAATAAATGCTGACTGTGACAAACCTTTGTGAGAGAGCAAACGTCATCTGCGCTGTGTTTCTTGACGGCTTGCTTGAAGCAGTCAGTCACACGACTGGCATCATAGCCAAGTTGGCCACAACCAACGGTTGGAAATGCAATGGATGTTGCAACCTGCTCTGATGCTTTCTGTAGACATCTGTAAATGTGATCTTCAAGATTCTGTGGAAAAAGAATAAGACACATTGCACATAAAATAACTATTATTATCGTCAACTTTCTGCATCACAATGTGAGCCATTGGCTTATTCATGTCAGTGTTAATTCTGTTTAATCAATTTGAGTTCAATTCCTACTTAATTAATGTCATAAGAATTACTAACCATTTGCCAACATGTGCAACAGCCCTCAGATCTAGTGATAACTGAATACTGCATTCCCAAGAACTCAACATGAAAATTGACAATATCGCTTCAAATCATGATTGCAATAATGCATTTATCAAGAGGAACAACATATATATATATATATATATATATATATTCTGAAAGTTGAGTACTCAACAAGTAATGTAGCTATGATATATTTTAATTTTACAATTGTAAATCTTACAAATATGTAATTCACAATTAGCATCATGACCAAATAAAACACCGAATATACTCTCGCTGTAGTTGCTGGTTTGTCTCCACTGATAAAGTTTACATACAAAGTATAATCGGTGGCATTATTTACTTACAATGATCATCACCAGCTATATCAAGAAATTACATCACTAATCATATATAAACAATCCATGTAAGTTGTTACTAGGTAATTTGTCGTCAATGACAGGAGTAGTGATGTTGTCCAATATTACTGCCGTTGAAACCTTTTGCAATCAGTTACACAAACAGGAACGAAATGGAGCACAACGCTGGGATGAAAAGCTTATCATAGCCATACACAAATGCTGCCTTGAAACATCTTGGATTGGTCTGAAAAGGTAATAACAAATCAAATAATTTCTAACAGGTGCGGCCAAGGAAGAGGATTGAATTATTAATAATATTATGATAAGTTACCCGGTAGGAAAGATGTCTCTTTGCTGGGATGCGCATGTGGAAGACACTGCCACACTTCAACTGGCCACAAGACGCAGTCACCATCAGGTCTTCATTGTCACTGAACACTTGTTCATAGAGCTGAAAACAAACCAATCAGAAATTGTTCACACAAGTGGCTGTTTGACTGTAAGTCTGTGCAAACATATCTCTGCCAGTTTCTCACTTACGGGGCTGACACGAACCCTTAGGATCTCTACTTTCTAACTTTTACCCAGGGACCCTATGGGCGGGGGTGGTGTGGTTTCAAAATGTTTTAGTAAAATCTCATCTGCCATGGTGATATTTAATGCGTTTTTGTGCAGTGTATTAAGACATGTCAGTATAAAAGTCTCTGAACTGTGTACCTATGTGAGTATAGTCACCACATGTGTTTGTAACTATTTAAGAATTACCTTTTGCATTTTATCTCCACCGGCTTTGCAAAATGCCTTGCAAACTTGGCCACATTTGGTGAGGTCCTTGTTCGTTGCTGCAGGAGTGTTTACCAACACATCCGCCTACAAGAACACACACAAAAGTCTGTAGATGCATTGTCACTTGTTAACTGTTAGTGGATAAACTGAGTTAACTAAACTAACTAATTGATGCTTGCACAAATACATGACCTCCAGAAGAGGGTTTGACAGTTTGTATGTGGCCCTGTAAACACTAACATGAATAGGTGAGGAAGCATGCAACCATGTCTGTGTTTTTTTGGTACATGGCAGAGAGGACTGCACATACAGATGCACCACACACACGCATGCATGCATGCATGCACACATACACACGCATGTACACACGTGCAGAAAATGCTTTGACGCACATATCACACTGAAAACTTTGTAAAGCTGCATGTGTTTTATATGAATGGTATAAGCCATTTAAAGTGCCAGTGATATATTAAGGATGGGACGAATATTTGTGACCTGTTCTAACGAAATGAGTCACATGTCAAAAAATAAAAAGATGTAGTTAGTCAAATCATCGGAAAGAATATTTATTAAGCTTATGGAGCTTAGCTCACGCACAGCCAAAGTTATTCGACACTGAACATGCCCGGGGTAGAAAGCTTCAAACTGAGAAAATCGCCTTTGAAGTTCGCGGTCACTCAAGTACATGATCGAGTGCGTTGTCATCCCTAATTCAGCTGTTTTGCTTCTATTTCACCTTTAGATATATATTCTAAACCCCCTCCCAAGTCGCGCTTATTGTCGAAGATATGTCTTGCCAGTTGTTTATTACAGTTATTGCAATAGAATTCGAGTATTTAGCAATGTTTCGTTGCGGCAATCCGATCGATTCCACTTGTTTACGGCTAGTGAGTGCGCACTGCACATGCGTTCGCAGCTTTAAGCCAATCAGGGGACCGATATGAGCTGTGCCTGACAACTGGTGACGTTTGTTTACAGATAGGTCTCTCAGTTAAGCGCTCCTATTGGCTAATGTTGACGTCATTTGGGAATTTCTCTAGCAGATTCAGACTGTGGACATGCTGGGCTTTCCCGTAGTACCAAATATGTCCGCCATGCAGCAAGGGAAACCCCGGAGAATGCGACTCGAACAAGTGCGATTTATCGGTTTTGTTTTTACAAAATTCATGCGTGAAATGTTACGTAGCCTTTCTAAAAAGGTTATAAAATGTACTAAATAGTAATATAAATGGGAAATATGCATTGCCAGTTGATAGAAAAGACATTAAAGCGTGCTTTGGTGACAAAAAGTCGAAATCGTTAAATATCACTGGTGTTTTAAAATTCTCAAAATCAAGTTTGCTGACATGTGACTCATTTCGTTAGAACAGGTCACATTTGATTTGTATTCGAAATTTCGACTATTCGAACGTTTTCCCGCTGTGCGATTTGATTAGAAAATTTGCAGCTATATAAATGGATATCGCTAGAATATTTTCCTAATTATGTCCTCCACCACAAAATCGGTCCCAGGCAATCTTAAAATGTCTAACTTAACAATGAAAGACTACAATCACCAAACTTCTCCTCACATATCTTATATGTATACATATACACACACTAGGTTCCAAAATAAAATCACTAACATTACTTAAACAAATAAACTTCACAAAACAAACTCGCGTAAAACTTGCTGGCAACGCAGTGTCATCGCCGTTCCTTGGCTGCTATGCGTAGCTTACCACAATATCGGTATTGTGTCGAGGGGTCTTTTAAAAGTTAGCAGTGTCGGGTTAAGGTTGATCTCCTCTCAATCTTCTGGTTTCTAGTGTTGTTAAACCACATTCTTTAGGTTTAATTGAAATTAGCTTAAGCTTATTTAGGATTACGTTTACTTTAGGGTTAGCATAAAACCAGAATGTGTGAAGGTCATTTCAAGGAAATTCGATTCGATATTCGATTCGAATGAAATTCCAGATTCGTCCCATCCTTGCTAAATATTTTTACATCACCTGAATCCTGGTGAGATCGCCTTGCTGCACTTCGAGGACTATGTTGGATGACCTAGAGGCAGACATTAACACACCTTAGCAGTTATCTGCTCAACTCATAGATATTTGCAAAAATATATTCAATATTAAATCTCCCATTAATGACTAGCTTCAAGCAACTTCAGGCAGTTTTATATATTTACTGTCTCATCTATACTATAATACATTGATTCTCTATTATGCAAGCATGTATGCATGTTTATATGGTTGTTTGTTTGCATGGTTGTTTGGTTGTTTATATGGTTGTTTGTTTGCATGGTTGTTTGGTTGTTTATATGGTTGTTTGTTTGCATGGTTGTTTGTTTGTTTGTTTATATGGTTGTTTGTATGGTTGGTTGTTTGTGTTGTATGGTTGTTTGTTTGTTTGTTTTTATAGTTGTTTGTATGGTTGTTTGTTTGTTATATGGTTGTTTGTTTGTATGGTTGTTTGTTTGTTTATATTATGGTTGTTTATTTGAATGGTTGATTGTTTGTTTGTATGGTTGTTTGTTTGTTATATGGTTGTTTGTTTGTATGGTTGTTTGTTTGTTTATATGGTTGTTTGTTTGAATGGTTGATTGTTTGTTTGTATGGTTGTTTGTTTGTATTGATGTTAGTTTGTATGGTTGTTTGTATGGTTGTTTATTTGTATGGTTGTTTGTTTGTATGGTTGTTTGTTTGTTTGTTTATATGATTGTTTGTTTGTATGGTTGTTTGTTTATTTGTTTGTTTATATGGTTGTTTGTTTGTATGATTGTTTGGTTGTTTATATGGTTGTTTGTTTGCATGGTTGTTTGTTTGTTTGTTTATATGGTTGTTTGTATGGTTGGTTGTTTGTGTTGTATGGTTGTTTGTTTGTTTGTTTTTATAGTTGTTTGTATGGTTGTTTGTTTGTTATATGGTTGTTTGTTTGTTTATATTATGGTTGTTTATTTGAATGGTTGATTGTTTGTTTGTATGGTTGTTTGTTTGTTATATGGTTGTTTGTTTGTATGGTTGTTTGTTTGTTTATATGGTTGTTTGTTTGAATGGTTGATTGTTTGTTTGTATGGTTGTTTGTTTGTATTGATGTTAGTTTGTATGGTTGTTTGTATGGTTGTTTATTTGTATGGTTGTTTGTTTGTATGGTTGTTTGTTTGTTTGTTTATATGATTGTTTGTTTGTATGGTTGTTTGTTTATTTGTTTGTTTATATGGTTGTTTGTTTGTATGATTGTTTGTTTGTTTATATGGTTGTTTGTTTGTTTATATTATGGTTGTTTATTTGAATGGTTGATTGTTTGTTTGTATGGTTGTTTGTTTGTTATATGGTTGTTTGTTTGTATGGTTGTTTGTTTGTTTATATGGTTGTTTGTATGGTTGGTTGTTTGTGTTGTATGGTTGTTTGTTTTTATAGTTGTTTGTATGGTTGTTTGTTTGTTATATGGTTGTTTGTTTGTATGGTTGTTTGTTTGTTATATGGTTGTTTGTTTGTATGGTTGTTTGTTTGTTTATATTATGGTTGTTTATTTGAATGGTTGATTGTTTGTTTGTATGGTTGTTTGTTTGTTATATGGTTGTTTGTTTGTATGGTTGTTTGTTTGTTTATATGGTTGTTTGTTTGAATGGTTGATTGTTTGTTTGTATGGTTGTTTGTTTGTATTATGTTATTTGTATGTTTTTAAATGGTTCTAATTAAATATAACATTGTTAAAAATTTGTAAAAAATGGTGTTTGTTGGTTAATGATTTTTTGTTTATGGTTGTTTGGCTTATTTGTTTTTTTAAAATATGGGTTTTTTTGTATGATTGGGTTTTTAAAAAAGGGTTTTTGGCAGGTTGTTTGGGTTTTTTAAGGTTGTTTGTAATGTTTGGTTTCTAGTGTTTTTAAACCATTGTTTGGTTTGTTTGAATTTTAAGTTTTTTAGGTTTTTGTTTGTTTTAGGGTTTGTTATAACCAGGTTGTTTTTTTGAAGGTTGTTTGGTTAATTATGGTTGTTTATTTGAATGAATTGATTGTCCCATCCTTGAAAATGGTTTTTGTATTGTTATCCTGGTGAGTTTGTTTGAGGTTGTTTGTTGATAGGGTTTGACTTGAATGGCTTGAGTTTGTTTGTAATGGTTGTTTGTTTGTAAATATGTTAAGTTTAAATGGTCCCTTTGTAGGTTGTTTATTTGTAGGTTGTTTTATATATTTGTTGTCTGTTCTATATAAAATACATTGATTCTCTATTATGGTTGTTTGTTTTTTTGTTTGTTTATATTGTTGTTTGTTTGTATGGTTTTTTGGGTTTGTTTATATGGTTGTTTGTTTGCATTTGTTTGGTTGTTTTTTTAATGGTTGTTTTTGTTTGTATGGTTTTTTGGGTTTTTTTATATGGTTGTTTGTTTGTATGGTTGTTTGTTTTTTTTTATATGGTTGTTTGTATGGTTGGTTGTTTGTGTTGTATGGTTGTTTGTTTGTTTGTTTTTATAGTTGTTTGTATGGTTGTTTGTTTGTTTGTTGGTTGTTTGTTTGTTATATGGTTGTTTGTTTGTTATATGGTTGTTTGTTTGTTTATATTATGGTTGTTTATTTGAATGGTTGATTGTTTGTTTGTATGGTTGTTTGTTTGTTATATGGTTGTTTGTTTTTTTATTTTTGGGTTTGTTTGTTTAATGGTTGTTTGTTTGAATGGTTGTTTGTTTGTTTGTATGGTTGTTTGTTTGTTTTGATTTGTTTGTTTTGTTTGTATGGTTGTTTGTTTGTATGGTTGTTTGTTTTTTTGGGTTGGGTTTGTTTGTTTTTTTATTGTTTGTTTGTTTGTATGGTTGTTTTTTTTTGTTTGTTTATATGGTTGTTTGTTTGTATGGTTTTTTGGGTTTTTATTTTGTTTGTTTGCATGGTTGTTTGTTTGTTTGTTTTTGGTTGTTTGTAGGGTTTGGGTTTTTGTTTGTATGGTTGTTTGTTTGTTTGTTTTTATGGTTGTTTGTAGGGTTTGGGTTTGTTTGTTTGTATGGTTGTTTGTTTGTTTGTTTTTATAGTTGTTTGTATGGTTGTTTGTTTGTTTATATGGTTGTTTGTTTGTATGGTTGTTTGTTTGTTTGTTTTTATAGTTGTTTGTATGGTTGTTTGTTTGTTTATATGGTTGTTTGTTTGAATGGTTGATTGTTTGTTTGTATGGTTGTTTGTTTGTATTGATGTTAGTTTGTATGGTTGTTTGTATGGTTGTTTATTTGTATGGTTGTTTGTTTGTATGGTTGTTTGTTTGTTTTTTTTTATATGATTGTTTGTTTGTATGGTTGTTTGTTTATTTGTTTGTTTGTTTATATGGTTGTTTGTTTGTATGGTTGTTTGTGTGTATGGTTGTTTGTTTGTATGGTTGTTTGTTTGTATGGTTGGTTGTTTGTTTGTATGGTTGTTTGTTTGTTTGGTTGTATGTTTGTTTGTATGGTTGTTTGTTTGTATGGTTGTTTGTTTGTATGGTTGGTTGTTTGTTTGTATGGTTGTTTGTTTGTATGGTTGTTTGTTTGTATGGTTGGTTGTTTGTTTGTATGGTTGTTTGTTTGGTTGTATGTTTGTTTGTATGGTTGTTTGTTTGTATGGTTGTTTGTTTGTATGGTTGTTTGTTTGTATGGTTATATTAGTTTTGTATGTACGAGCTGACATTTTGTATGTGACCTAGCAAGGTCACAGGGATGGTTCACAGATTTAGACTTTCACAAGTGTTGGAGAACTTGGGAGGCAAAGGTTTTCAAAATATTTCAGAAAGCTGTATGTGGAGTTCCCCCTCAGAATGTTTTTCTACACCATCGTAAAGATAATTACACCATCTACCAGGCACAACGGTTGCTGGGTGTATGTACAATTTTGCATACTTGTTTCAATTATTGGTGTTTGAAAATAGTCACCACTTAACATAGGCACCAGCTTTGCCTGTAACACATATGGCAGGCTATTTCTGGGTCACACTGAAACAATGTCACCTTTCAGTAAAGAGGCCAAGTTTATTTTAACAAGACCAGTGGGCAGACACAATTTACCAATGCCCGTAGGCTGCAAACATTTGGGGTGAGTTAGGGGTGGGATTCAAATTCAGCTGAACTGAATTGGGATAACAATTTTGGTCATTTGAGGTTTGGTCTATTTTTAGTGGTCATAATTATGCCAATAATACTTTTGTTAAATTTCAGTATGCCAATATTTTTCTCATTTTATCAAATGTCAATGCAATAGAATTGTAAATATAGTTACATTTCATCGTCATCTTCCAAACTGTCTCTTCCACCAGCTTCATCCATCTCTGAAAACACAAGATCATCTCAACATATAGTGTATTATACGATGAATCTGTGCAACGTTTACAAGTGCGCCCAGAAAGTTGTACATCGATGGGAATGTTATGTTTGATATGTGGCAGCATTAAAATCTATTGTTATCTCTCTCTCTCTCCCTCTCTCTCTATATATATGTATATATATATATATATGTATATATATGTATATGTATATATATATATATATATATATATATTCTAATGTTTAACAAATAAGTATCACTAAGAACAATATACAGCTGTAACACTGTTATACTATTGCCATGTGTTATTAATTAAGTGCACAGCTTCCACTAAGTGGTGGTATAATTTGCAATCAGTTTGTTACTATCTGTTTAGCTGACATCTTTCTTAACCTGCTTAGTAATAATAAAGATAGACTACTGCATGGCAGCATAGCAAGTAGTACCAACAAGTGGACACAGTTTAAACAAGGCTACAAAAAAAGCATCCAAAGAAAGTAGTTTCACCATTTCAACTACACAATTGTATTGCTGTGTGTGTTTGTGTGTGTATTTACGTGTGTGTGGGTGGGTGCTGGTGTATGTACTTTGCGTATGTATGCATGCATGTAGGTGAACGTGTGAGCATGCATGTATGGGGGTCTGTATGTATGTCTGTGTTTAAGGGAGCGTTCACATGTACATGTTTTGATCCTTCTTAGAACATAATGTCTTTGTTTTACTGTGCAACACCACATCATGCGTTATTACAGACACTGGAAGTTCACCTGATGTGGAATGTCCAACAAGTCCCACCAGACGCTCAAACTGTTGTTGTATCTGGCCATCATAGGCACAGATGATCACCTGTACAGAAAGACAACATTACAACTGCTGCTGTCAACAGAACTCACAGGAACTGTGACACACATAACTCTCAAATAACTAGCATTAGGCAACTACCACAGTTATAGTAAAGTAACTACCTGGACTGAAATATGGAAGAAACCATAATACAGTAGGTAGACAGACAAATGGCTGATGGACAGACAGATGGATGTATGGACAGACGGGTGGATGGACAGACAGACGGATGGGTGACGGACAGACGGATGGATGCATGTATGGACTGACAGATGTGTTTATTTTTCCAATATTGTACAACATGTAATATAGAATAGTACTCAACACCATAAGTGGTCAGCAAGAATTAGACACAGTATATATTCCAGAACATGTCTGGTGTTTGATCAGATCAGTTTATAAACATGTTAGTGTGAATGATAACTTTTGATGGTGACCCTTGAATCCTATCATACCAGAGAAGTGTAAAAGAACCAGGTAGACACCTTTGACACATGGCACGAGTGGTCTGACCCATGTCTCCTGCTGGCTCGGTCAATGCACTGCACTACATCCATAGGTTTGTAGTGGAGATTGCCACAACCAATGGTTGGAAATGCAATCGAGTTTGCTTTTTGCTCTGATGCTTTCTGCAGACATCGGTAAATCTGATCTTCAAGTTGCTGTGGAAAAGAAGACAATATGGGCTGTTAGATGAACTGTTAGATTAACTGTTAGATGAACTGTTAGATGGACTGTCAGATGGGCTGTTAGATGAATCTGTCACAAGGGCTGTTAGATGAACTGTCAGATGGGCTGTTAGATGAATTGTCAGATGGGCTGTCAGATGGGCTGCCAGATGGGCTGTTAGATGAACTGTCAGATGGGCTGTTAGATGAACTGTCAGATGGGCTGTCAGATGGGCTGTTAGATGAACTGTCAGATGGGCTGTCAGATGGGCTATCAGATGAGCTATAAGATGGTCTGTCAGATGGGCTGTTAGATGGGCTGTCAGATGGGCTGTCAGATGGGCTGTAAGATGGTCTGTCAGATGGGCTGTTAGATGGGCTGTTAGATTTGGCAGTCAGATGGGATGTCAGATGGGCTGTCAGATGGGCAGTCAGATGGGCTGTCAGATGGGCTGTCAGATGAACTATCAGATGGGCTGTTAGATGAACTGTGAGATGAACTGTTAGATGGGCTGTCAGATGAACTGTTAGATGGGCTGTCATATGTACTGTCAGATGGGCTGTCAGACAAACTGTCAGATGAACTGTTAGATGGGCAGTCAGATGAACTGT